>JAKRRZ010000272.1:0-25399 GCA_022627015.2 Podosphaera aphanis
TTAGTCTATTAGATTCCGGGCAGAAATAAGTGTTTTACCGACAGATTACAAAATCTTACATAATCTTATGTATCCTTGCAAAAGCTTACACAAGCATTACACGAAAACCCATGGTTCCGCTAAGGTACATCTATACATGTACAAACACCAACCAAACACCAACTTATCAAACATCTCCATCTTCATCTCCATCTAGACCTGACAACCTACTTACCCATATGAACCACAAGATACAAATGGCTAATACCAGTGTGAACAGCGAAAATATCCCTTCTCCATCGGTCTCTGGATTGGTCATAGACCAAAAGAGACAGAAGAAAAAAAAAGTCCTCCTTATGGGAAAGTCAGGATCAGGCAAAAGTTCTATGCGCAATATCATCTTCAGTAACTACGTAGCCAAGGATACCAGGAGATTAGGTGCTACTATAGACGTGGATCTTAGTCACGTCAAATTTCTGGGAAATCTCACCCTGAATCTCTGGGATTGTGGAGGGTGTGTCGAAGCTTCTCCATTCTGTCTCATTCTACAGCGAGCGACAGTGTTTTATTCGTGCTATTTTTCCATATCGATGAGCAATAGAAGCTAACCAACTATTCGCAGTCAAGATGCATTCATGGAAAACTACCTCTCACAACAACGTCGGCATGTCTTTTCTAATGTAGGCGTGCTCATCTACGTCTTTGATGTTGAATCTCGGGATTTCGATCGTGATCTACTCACATATCGCTCCATCATCACAGCCCTCGCGCAATTTTCGCATACAGCTACGATATATATCTTGATACATAAGATGGATCTTGTTGTTCCTAATCAGCGCGAACCAATTTACCTCGATCGTATCTCACACATTCGCTCTAGGTCAGAATCGTTTTCTCCGATCCCATTTGCAACATCCATATGGGATCAATCACTCTACAAAGCTTGGGCAGAAATAATTCATGACCTCGTTCCAAACCTAGACCAGATCGAGAAACATTTAGGTACACTTGGAAAGCTAATCCTGGCCCAAGAAGTTTTGCTTTTCGAACGCTCGTCTTTTCTCGTTGTCTCGAGCTGGCTCTCGGACATTGGTGCTGCTAACCCCACCACGGAACGTTATGAGCGTCTCTCAAATATCATCAAGAACTTTAAGCAGACCACAAGTCGTTACACCGGCACTCCTAAGAGTGCCGAGCAGTTCATTTTAATGGAAGTCAAATTGTTGACATTTTCAATGTTTATCACTAAATTTACAACCAACACTTATCTGGCTGTTGTGTTAGCTCCTGGGGAGGAAACTTTTAATAGCGCTGTAGAGAACTGTCATCTCGCGCGTAAGGAATTCGAGGATTTGGACAGTCCTGCAAAGAAATGTCTGGACCGTAGTTTCCCTTAGATTTTTGGTGCCCCGGCTCTTCGGCCATATACGAGGAAGAAATAAAGGCCAACAACATGGGAAAGGATAATTTTACAGTGTAATAAGATTGCAGGACATTTATGGGAAAATCAAATATACCCCGGCGTTTTGGAGTCACCAGACATTAATCACACCATACCTCCTTTTGGACCTAAGGCCAAATTAGACACACGTATATACCGATATGAAAAGTAAATAATTTGTTAATGTATTTGTAAAAGCTGAATTGTATGAGAGAGAAGATATAACGATCTGTCACAACGGTCACGATGAGACTTCTTACCCATTTTTCTTTAAAGTCACACCCCAAGGAAAAGGGTAACTTGTACATATATTCTGCTCGGTCCTATTTACACTTTTCAATTAAAACATGATGACGGACATATTTTTGAATCAAATCTACATAGCCCTCTGCATAGCCTGCTCTTCTTTCGTTTCGGGACGTTTCAAGCATGTGGAGCACTGAAGGGAAACGATAAAACTTTGAGCTGTGACAGTCACTAGAAAGATTAACATGACGGGACAATTTTCAGACATTCTTTTAAAAAGTAGCATAGCGCCACCTGTCCCTGTGTAGATTAAAGTTATTTGTCGACCGTGAATAACAGTCCCAAAAAATATGAGCCCATTAATTTTCAATTTAATTAGAGCGAGAGAGAGAATTGTGAGAGTTAGAATTACAGATTATATGTAGGAAATCTTTAGAAGACTTGTTGTAAAGTACATAATCAAAAGGGTGATCTACTGGAATTTCAAAAAAAAAAAGGAAATAACTAGTCTACTGAGACTTTTCAATCAGACAGGTGTAACAATCGTAATCCCGCTCTCGGGATTCGTATCCTCTAATGAGATGGAGAAAATTTCCTCCTTGACTCGAGAGTAGGCTCGAAAGCCGTCAGTCAAATCTCCGTCTCCACCTTTAGCTAAGCTATTCAAGATAGCTAGCCCAATATTATCAATTTATCGGTATTGGATCTATCTAATTAAGAGTGACTCCGAATTAATCATATTACTGTTGATATAATTGAGAGATATTATACACTAAGGTTCATGGATGACGAGCATTATCATGGCTGTTTATCCAATCTTTACCCCACCATCTGATGTTTAGGGAATGAAGCGGGACAAGCATTGATACGCTGATCATTATACCTCATTTGGTAATAAATTCATTTATAAATAAAATGAGCCGCGCTTATTTAGCGCAGCTTGATTCACGTAGTAACTCACTTGATCTGAGGTGACACTAACCCTGGGGATAGCTCTTTAATTATTCGTCATTTTGGTTTGATCTGCTTAGGCTACTATGGCTTAATGTTGTTAAAGATTATGTGCGTAAGCCAATGCATTCTTAAGCTATTTGTCCATACGTGCTGGTAAAGTCTCAAACATGCACATCATCTTAAATGGGTAGGCTGTAAGGATCATGTGTATTTCAAAATGGATTAAGTTCTGTAACCCACTCTGACTTAATCCCATATTTGTGCTTACAAAATTTGTCTTGGCTTCTCTATAGCCCTTGTACCCTGCTCTTAGTGTCGATGAGCCTGGCGGCCTTCACATTTCAATGTACGCAGATCCCAAGACCAAGGGAGAGGATCAGGGGTGACGTTATCAGCCGGCGCTAGTCAATCAATTCAATTCCAGTGGTACCGTGGCTGACCTCATAATATATTTCTTTCCCTCTGAAATCTGTCTATGCATTGATTCTTATCCTTTTGCTGTTTTTTATTCCCTTCACTCATCTACCCGACGATACATTCATTCATTTGCCCACTATTCATTCATTTACTCGTCTTCAATTTTGCATTGCTACTTGAGATTTTCAAAACAATTTGTAGACTTATTATACTCCTTGGAAACTTATCGCAAATTACGACGTGCACTCAAGGATAACCTTCATTGACCTTTCACCTGTTGATTATATTGTCATTTCAAACGCGTTTGATTTATTCTTACAGCTCTCGCGCGACGACCCCATTTCTAGGACAGGCTGATATCATAAATTTAAATTCGTTGTCAAATTTTTTATAATCAAACTGGACCAGCTAGATCATCACGGAGGCAGCGCAAGTCAAGAATCAGTGAAAAGCTCTAGGAATTAACTACAAAGTTTATCCGCTTGTACAGGCACAAAAAAATTCTAGGAACAGAGATATAAGCCTGGCGATTAAAATTTCCGTCGCGTTTTTGATTTCATTATAGATTGTACACGAACAATACTGCCACTGTCGTTGGATTTACAAATTTGTCGTCCACGATGAAGAGCTTACAATGCCTTCGCTTTCCCAATTCGATCACGGCGGTCACCACAGTTCTCCTGGCTCTTGTTATCGAAACAAATGCTTTTTGGCGAATGGGATGTCGATCTCGAACTGGACTTGTCCGACTTGATCCATTGGTCGCGCCAGGACAACTCTCAGAACATATGCATGCCATACATGGCTCTAGTGGTAAGCTTCTCTTTTTTGACAAAAAAACTTGTCACGTACATCCTTTATTTCTTGGGTATACTAATTTTCTCAGGCTTTTCTGAAACGGCTACATATAAAGAGTTGATGGATGGAGATTGCACATCCTGTGAAGTTGCCGAAGATAAATCTGCCTACTGGCACCCGGCTCTTTATTTTAAGGACTCGGCGACTGGAAAGTTCTCTTTAGTTCCTCAAGTTGGGGGAATGTTAGCGTTAGTATTTTCTTATTATTTTTCTATTAGGATAGAAACTTACATCATGATTATTGTTTACCGATGCAAGACGCTATTGTGGATAGAATTTTTTTTTTCATTCACAAATGAGTCTTTGCCATCTCTTAAGTCCCATCGTTAGTCGCTGACGGATCCTCTCTTCAATAGTTACTATCTGTTGAATACAAATGCAGGAAACACAACTCTCAGCTCATTTCCTGCTGGATTTCAGATGATTGCCGGAGATACCAATCAACGAAACTTCACCTATCCTGTTCCGGACATCGAAAAATCAAACTGGAATCAAGAACCTTACAACACCCAAGCTTTTCTCCGTCAAGCTGCCCTTGGATTCAACTGTTTAAATTATGGAATTGCACCTGAAGGAGCTCTCTACCGCCATTTTCTTCCTGATAAAGCCTACTTAGATCAGCATTGCGTGAATGGTGTCCGTTTTGAACTGATGTTTCCATCATGTTGGAACGGTAAAAAAGAGATTCCTTCTAACAGGATGGATCACATGGCCTACCCATCTCAAGTCATGACAGGTGAGTGTCCTGAAGGCTTCACTGAACGTCTTCCATCACTATTTTACGAAACGATTTGGGATACATACGCATTTAAAGACAAAGATGGTCAATTCGTTATCGCCAACGGTGATCCCACCGGCTACGGTTACCATGGCGATTTCATCATGGGTTGGGACGAAGAGTTTCTTCGCAAAGCCGTGAACACCTGCACCAACCTTTCTGGTTTGACCTCTGACTGTCCACTTTTTACTATTCAAGAACCTTCAGTCTACGAATCCTGTAACTTAAAATCTCTTCCTTCCATCGCAGCCATTGAGGAAGAACAGAAAGATCATCTGGATCAATTACCGGGCAATCTTTCTATAAAACCCGGGCCTGCTTACGCCGATGGTGAAACTGCTGGAAAAGCTCATAATCCTGGCTTCGATAATAGTAAGCCTGAGGAAAAGCCTGAAGAGAAGCCCGAAGAGAAGCCTGAGGAGAAAGCTGATGATAAGACTGACGATAAGCCTGAGGAAAAGCCTGAAGAAGCTCCTGTAATCCCCACCCTTTCTTATTCTGCAGGCGCTCCTGTAGCCTCTCCCGAAGATTACGCGCCTGGTGGAATTATAAAAATCGACGAAACACCTACTGAGTCTCAGTCAATTGTGGAAATCACACCTGCACCCGAAGCTGCCGTAGAGTCTATTCCAACTGACACCCGCAGCTATTTCAGTACTGATTATATGACTACTGGACTTGAGGTCGTTAAGGTTGTTTGGTACGAGGAAGTTGTTAGCGCCACAGTAACCACAACAACTACTGTTGATCCGCCTCTTGCCAAGCGCTCACAACATATGATGTACCATCGTCATCTAAATCATGCACCCCACTTTTGAAACTGGCAAGAAAAGTTGCAACACAGGAACAGACAACGTGACACGGCTCCAGTAGAAAACTTTTCGTGGTCGACAGAAGTATCAGCATGAGAGATTCCTAAATCATCAAGCAATACACAGATAAATATTTTTCGGCTCGATGGATTAACGTATTGGTCACCTACGCAATCACCAGGCTCTACATTCATTGTACCACGTCCAGGACCAAGAACACACAAGATTCAGCTTTGAATTTATGATAAATGCTCGAGGAGTGGGCAGATCTCATTGCCGCTGGCACAGTGTCCCGATGTGGTAGATGACATGAGTTGACACCCTAATAAGTTTGGTTGCACTTATGCTACATTATTCATTTTCTCTGCACATGAATTTCTTTTCTAATTTCATTATGAAACACGATCTAATATTTGCATTTGCTGGTCAGTATAATATGCTTGTCCAGGTCGTTTTCAGCATCTTACGGTTGAATCCGCTTTATTTTTCTTCTTTCCGATCCTTAATTTTTATTCTTGATGTGTTAGATATGATTTCAATTATCAGTTTAGCTTGACGCTATATTTTGGTTCTCTGAGAGGCGAGTAACCCATGTACATTTTCATGAAGCTTACGAATAAATGTGAAACACAAGAAATCGTCGCGCAAATTGATAGAAGGACACTTGTGAATTATTATTAGGTGAAACTTGACATGGTTACCGAATCAATAATAAATCGCTGGGCAACGGGGAGACTTTCATTATAGAATTTTATCTCCTCCCTCTAAAGGAATGATCCCAACCAATAAGTTGTTCTGTTCAGCTGTCACCATGAGGTTCATGCATCTGCTCTGTGAAGATTAGGACGAGATACTAGTAGTGTTGAGGATGCCGAGAACAAACAACATCCGTCCTTGTCTCTATGCTCGCCAAAGATCTTGTCACCCTTTGGGCTCAAGATAAAACTGGACCCGAGTATTTGCCGCATTCCAGAATTAGACACATCGAAAGCCATCTCACAGTGTGCCGGACAGGCGTCGCTCCCACCTAGATCTACTCCTCTTACCCAAATGACTTCAAAAAATCTCAACTTTTGTCATGAGTTTTTACCGGGAATTGACGGATGAAAAAGTTGATATTCCTTGCTGAAAGCGACAAATTTCGTTGCAAAGTTGATGTTTGAGTCAGTATATTCATTGACTGTCAAACTCGAGATTTGTCTTGGGGCTTTGCTCTCGAAAGGTAAATTTACGTGCCAGGAGTCTCAAGGCTCAGTGTGTTTTGTCAAAATCTTCATTCATTTTAATAGCAGTAACGCACAAAACTTACAACGATGTCTTACGCTACAATAGAGAGCGACATGGTAAAACTAAAATGATGTTTCTAAATACTTTAGAAATGAGATTTATTAAAGTAATTTGGGCAAGGGCAGTATCTATTCCCACCAGTGTTTTCCACGACATAGCAACATCCTCATTAGCCAAGTCTCTGTGCGCGAGTCATGATTATGAGTCGTAGGCAGCGGATACCCATGCGAGTTGCCGCCCGCACGCTTCTCTTCAACGTTTGGGAGAAGATGATTTTGGCAACGGCGTGTCGTCTGGGCAAGGCTTGTCTACTCTCGTACCCACATCCATGAGTATTTTGTGCTTCTCTTGGTAAGCTGGCAACGTGTCACGGTCGCCTGGCGATCCACGGTCGGCTTCTCCGGTCACTGAGTGTCTGTGCCGAGCGAGCGAGCCCTGTTCTGGCTGTCTTCAGGGTCCCGAACCGTCACACGCAGCGCTCATTTCGTGTGGTTTGAATTGCGTGTGCTCGGTACATGGACATACACGACCACTGTCGATGCGTCATGCCTCACGAGCACGGATTCCCGGTCCCATGCTTTCTCTCATCTTTGAGATGTTCGGCGTGTCGAACGGCATCCATCGCCGCTGTGCTCGCTCGCATGCTTTGTCCTTGGAGCAGGCGACCCGTCAGCTCTCTGGCGTCCTGTCGTCGCGAATTTCGACGCATATCTTGAACTGCCGCGTCGGAGTCTCGTTGGTCGCTTCGGTCATCGCGACACCTTGTTATCACACGCCGAGCACATACTCGGAGTGACACGGTCTCGCACCCGATCAACGAGAGGATGGTCGGATGAGTTCATAGTCATGCCCTCACACCACCAACATCGACGAGGGATTGTTTTAGGGAAGAAATGATTGGTTACGAGTTATCCGGTGCGCTTGTACACGGCCATGACCAAATCTCACTGGGACGTACTACGACAAATTCTTTCCATCGGCACGTAACTTTGCTGAATAGCCTCAACTTCTCCCGCGTGGATGTTGCTTCTCACGCCGGTAAGGAGGGGAAATGTATTTTCTTTATTAAATGTGATCTAATCGTGATACGTGTGGAATACCATACTATATCCTATTCCAAATATAGTCCAGAGCTAACAGTGATAGTGCAATCGTGACGTGGTGATTTGTCATCAGTGTCGTATCACTGATTCGGCTCTCGGCAGCAATAATCGACGCGAATGGAAACGTGTGAAGTTTACTATCACGCAACGTGAATGATACGTACTACGTCGGACATCATATCACGTTGTGAGTACGTTTAGCTAATTCGTCGCGAGGTAAACCATTCCCGAAGTGTAACTGATTACATTTGCTGGTTTGAAAAAAGTGTCTTCAAAAGAGGCTACACGTAATTACATGTCCCAGTTCTTCAGAAGCGAATTTGCTACGGCTGCGCGATGACGTTGCGGGAGAGAAATCTCACTCAATACTCTGATAATTTCTAGCTATACTTCATAGCTTAATTAATTGTGGGAAATAACTTCCGATTCTCATCTTAGCATATTTGCAAAAGGTGGGAAAGCCCAGAAGCCCGCGATCCCTTTAATTTTTGCAGAACGGGCCATTACGTAAAGTTATTTGGTTCAGGAGCGAGGGATGTGGAGAATCAGAAATTATCCTCCACCGTACCATGTTCAAGGGATTCAAAACAGGTAATATTATCACCCCTCGTTCGTAAGTCCGAATTTGAAACGCCATTCGGGCCATACACCTCCACGTTGCACAAACATTTTGGGGAGGCATGTAAGTGCCTCATGCGCAGGAAGAAGCGCATTTATCGTTCGGGATTCTCATCCTGTACATGTACCTGCAGATCTAAAAGATCGACTCCTCCATTCTCTGCGTCAATGGAGGCAAACGCGGACACGCCCCGGCAGGATCGGGAAGCGTGGGAGAGGAATCCCGCCGCCGGAACGATAATGGGCTCAGACACGTGGGGTTCATGGCTGTTCTAGAAGTCGTGACGCGCTCGCATGGCACCCTCACCGGCGTCAGTCACCATGCGCGACCCGCTACAGAGATCGGACGAGATGACGGGAGCATTAACTAGCTTCTGGAGAGCTTGTCGGGTTCCGTGGCGCTGACGGTAGGCACCGCAACCACCGCGGCATGCACAGTCGTGCCGGCTGATTACATGTAGATTAAATGCAAACAAATACATGTACCGTACCACCCTTCGGTGTGCAACTCAGATCAGGCCGCGACCTCGATGATGTATTATGTCTTGTACGCTGTGATTTGAGAGCCTTGTGAGAGGTCAAATCCTTTGATTAAATGTCGTATCGGATTACATGTTCTGTCCTTGAAGTACTAGCTAGCACATGTACATGTACTAGTAATTGAGATTTTGATGATGGTGATGGCCAATGGGAACTAACAGATTAGTTCGTGTTGAGCCACACATTTTATTTCCGAGCCGCCCGCAACGGGAAGATGTCCATCAAGATTGTGTAGCAGGGCAACGTCAGCTGTCGGAGTTTCTGAGTAGACGTCATAGCTGACGTTGTATAGGTCCGTCTGTAGTCAAAGGATCTTAGAGACGTGCGTTTTGGTCGTGCATGTAGGGCTGACTGGCTGGCTAATGCAGGAACCTTCGGCCGTGCTTTGATTCCATCTCGCCCGTGTCATCCCAAATCCTGATTAAATGAAGTTTTCTGTGTCATATAACCGAGAGAGTAGGTATTGTAACGATTTGTCAAAGTCACTCACATATTTATCTCTACCGTGTCATCAGAACATCGTGCAACTCGGTGTCGGAGCGATAGGTCGATCAATGTGCTTCCAAAATTTCGACACTTTGGGTCCTAGCACATTTCATATTTTAAGCGAGAATATCGTTACAGGCTTACTTTAAGGCCAAACCCCTAAAATATCGAATTACACATTTACTGATATCGCTGTATCTGACCGCCGGTGGTCTATGGAGAGTCACATGATAAATTTGGGCGGCTGAAGATCACGTTCCTAGATTTCCATTGGCTAAGTAAGAGTGGCGAGTGTGGCTCGTGCATTTTTCAAATTTTGGAGCTGGCGTGCAAGTTATCAGATTTATAAACGTAAATCACTTCACAACCAGTGCCTTTCAGATAAAAGTCGATTCATAAAATCAGTATCTATGTTTTAAGATATCGATTAATGAAAAGAAATTTAATTTTAGAGTGTATTGGTGAAAGGGAACCGGTAGCTCTACTTCAGCTTTTGGGTAGCTATACTTCGCCCCTGTAAAAACCCCATCAAGACCTCTCTGATTGGTCGGATCTTAAATTTCTTTAAGCTCGACTTTTGAATTACAGGCCACCTCCCTGTACATTTCTGCACGTCGTTGTTATGCAGTGTAAAGGTCGTGGCTACAGGCGACAACTGAAGCCTTAAGCGAGGACTGCGACTGTGGACTCAGTGGAGAAGACAATGACAATAGCTGTGGATCAAGTGAAGATTATATTTGAGCAATGAATGATTAACAACACTCATGTCTGAAGAGCCCTTAGGTACAAAGGGAAGGCCACTATTTATACAAGTCTAACTCCATCTCCATAGGGGCCATCTGGCCAACACCCAGGCCATCATAGATATACATAGAATACTGTAGAATGCCATAGAAGTCCACCAAACATTACAAGGGAGAGAATAATGTGGAAATCTGTAGAAACCTAACCCATAACCCCTAGTATTCAAACAGGAGTACAGAAGTTTCTAGAAGAGTGGACCTAGTCACATGATAACACCTGAATCGATCATTACTCACGTGACACTAGTTAACAACCGCCGTTCCTGACATGCAGAACATATAAAATTGTAGATGTACATGTACAGTTGAACCTGTCTAAATGCAAACTGTCTAAATGCAAAATCAGTCCAAATGCAAGAAAAGTGGACCAGCGAACTTTTTGCCACCAAATTTTCTGGCGTCTGCAAATTTTGCAAAATGCAAGAGGATCATGCACGGGTCTATATGTAGATCTTATTATACTACTACTGGTGGCCCGCATAAATGTCGTTTTGCTTGAGGATATGCAAGTTCATATGCAGGTGAAAATTCTTTTTCCTTGGTCAAAGCTCAGAAAGAGGGGAAGGAGAGAAGGTCTGAAAATTCGCTGAGAGCCATTCCCCCCGACTTTAAGACCAGTTCCGCTTCACTTTCATTCATCACCTAATACTATCTAATTTCACTGCTGACGGCGCTACAGACGAAAAAATCCACTTTTGAGTGGAAAATATGAAACTAAGCAGTTTATTATTCTGACTTGACAAAGTTCAAGTTACTAAAATCATTTTTCGTTAAGTTAAATCGTATTTAATAGACGTCAAAAATGAATGAAAGTGATTTGGAAACTACTCTCAAAGTCGGGGGGAATGGCTCTCAGCGAATTTTCAGACCTTCTCGCCTTCCCCTCTCTCTATGCTTTGACCAAGGAAAAAGAATTTTCACCCGCATATGAACTTGCATATCCTCAAGCAAAACGACATTTATGCGGGCCACCAGTAGTATGGTACCAGGGTAGATTTGGCACAGTGGGGCAAGACTTCGCACAACCACAGCACCTTCAATATGTGTATTCATAGAAAATAAAATTCAACGGAGAAGTAATGAAGCTGCGCGCACAGAAAGGTTTTCTTGGATTTGGATTTCTCTGAATGTTGAAGGTGCTGTTGTTCTGTGAAGTCTTGCTCCACTGTGCCAAATGTACCCTGGTACCACAGTAGGACAATCTACATCTCTGGTTCATGCCATTTTTGCTTCCATACACGTATATGTGCGAGAAATTCCCTCGTCTATTCATTGGGAAGTCTCAACGTCCAAGTTCATCATTTGGAAAGAAGGCTGATAAATATGGCCTGGAATATCAATTCAACAAAAAGGCTTGGATGACAAAGGATATCTTCTTATGGTTGTCAAGCTTTGATCGCAAGAAAGGACGTATTCCAGGAAGAAAAGTTCTGCTTTTGCTTGACAACTTTTCTGGGCATGGGAAAATCGGATCCTTGCCTGCACCAGACCACACTACTGTACATCTAAGCTGCAGCCGATGGCTACAGGAATCATTGCCTCGTTTAAAACAAGGTACAGAAAGCAGCAACTTCGGCACGCCATCATATTAAGTGACAGAGGATCTTCTAAGCCTTACGAACTTGATCAACTTACTGCCATGAAATGGACAGACAAAATTTGGAATGAAATTCCAAATGCAGCTCATCAAAATTGCTGGCAGCACACAAAGATCTTACACCAATCCACAGCCCCAGCTGCTTACGACGATATGTCAGCAATTCGTGGAGAGGTTCAGGCCCTCCTCCAAAGGGCTGATAGTGTGCCGGAGAATCGCATGTCGGTTGAAAGTTTTGTAGAGTTTCCAGATGAAGCAAATATGGAAAGCATTTCCATGGAAGAATTAGTTGATTCTGTGATAAGATAGTCAGACTCTGGGGCATTAGAACAAGCAGAAGAACTTGAAAGACCTTGTCCTTCCCTTAAAGATGTGAATACAGCACTGGCACTAACGTATGATTATGCACACCATCTTTCTCAAATAAGAAAGTCTCTTGATGTTTATCTCAAGGCAATTGATACTCTACTGGAGAGTTATAATAAATGGAAGAGGATAAACTCGAAACGACAAACAAGTATCCAATATTTCTTTAAGCCTGTATGAATGAAGATGTATATGTATATACGTAAATGTGTCTCAATTTGGATTTTATGCTTTAATAAGTAATTAATTACTTTCAATTTTCGTTGGAGAATTCTGAGTCTAAATGCAAATTCAAGGATTAGTCAGCTGTTTGCACTTATAGAGGTTTTTTCTAAATGCAAAACCAGTCTAAGTGCAAACTTTTTTCCACCGAGGGTTTGCATTTAGACAGGTTCAACTGTACCACAACTTATCAAATCAACGCCGAAAATGTTCACGACATTATCATTTATTCTGAATGAAAAACTATACTAGCTAAAAGCCCAGTAGTATTAGAAGGAATAACAACAAATTTACTCCGCTAAACCCCTATGTAACTGATGATATCTATGAATTCACAGGTGTTAAGAGAAAATTAGCAGGTCATTACTAACACAATCACTATGGTTAGCGATTATGTTCTGTAAGATTGTGGAAATTTAAGCCCCGAAACAATTACGAGGTAGAAAAAAGTTTATTACACCGAAATTTAGATTCACAAATTAGGGTCCAGCTCGTTGTTCTGCGTTACTGGAGTGTCTGTTGCACTTTATTCAGAGGGCAAGTCCGAACGTTGTGGCCGCTGATGTTATAGATACGACAGCTGCATGTTCGCTGGGCTGGTTGGATTTGGTGCGGAAACGATTGCTCAACGTATTCAAAGGCAGATGGATAACGGCGCGTTGGGCTTGTGGGTCTACCGCGCGTCTGTGCCGATACCGAGTTTTGTACGGAGAAACTATGTTTTTGTCTCACGGCGTCCTGGATAGTCTGAAAGAAAAGCAGTTGCTGATGATGCATTAATATTTCTCTCTGTTGGTGGATCTCATTGATCAGGCCGCCCCAGTCTAGATTTTCTGTAGCCAGAGTTGGAGCATTGAAATTCAGCTGTTCTAACCACCAAAAATGATCAATGTCATGTACAGTCAGAGTGGCCGACGTATTCGCAGCCAACATACTCTTGATACGGTGGCGACAAGGTGTACCCATAGTTGGAGTAAAGACGCTAGTACATGGCTCAGTTTCAAGTGCCAAGAATTTGTGGTGCTGCTCTCGAGCAAGCTTCATGGCATAATAGGATATTTTTTTCTGAACGTCTCTCCATAATTGCCCACTGCTCTAATTGAAGGTGTGCGTACGTTAAAAGTGATTATCCTGGTTAAGGCTACGTTCTTGGACTTCATATGCTTTCTCAAGCAGGGAACACACCCCAAGCATGTCACCAGTCGACACCTGCAGCCATTTCTTCAGGCCGGCATGTGCACCTTCAACTCTTGATGTAGTGACATGACCAAAATGCTTGATGTGGCAAATCTAAGCATGAAAAAACTTGTCCTTGTGGCAAAGCCAAGTTGTTGAAAGGTATGTGAATACCTTTGCTGGGACTCGCTGGCAGAGCTGTTCAAGCCGTTGGTTATACTCGCCTGTTGTGGGAGAGGCGACCAATCCATTCCACCGCCTCTCGAAATCTATCCAACCATCCTCTGTCTCAAACGCGGAACGTTGTTTTGTAAGCACATTTTATTTATATCCCAACTGCATAACATTGGGAACGAGCCAGGGAAAACCACAGAGAGGGCATTCATCAAAGCTTATTCCCGATCGATTACAAAGACAACATTCAGACGATCGACATGACGAGTTACCAAGTTCCTTTTGAATTCTTCCATTGCCCAAGTGTAGAACTGTTCGGCTTTGAAATGCATAAAGCAATAGAATACGGTAAAACTTTCGTTTGTCGCTGTCACTCCTATTCCATGTAGCGGAGACATCCGATACTGGTTTGTCTTACAGGTGCTATTCATAAGAAAAACCTTATTTGCAGACAGACGCCTCATGATATTATCGGTAGATTTCGGGCTGATGAAAAGCCTGTTCAAGTTACCAGTTCGGCTACGTTGGAAGGCGAGCGGAACATTGCGTTCAATCAAAGTATCTAGTAGAGCTTCTATTTCCAATCTACCGTCCAGGATCTTCCTCTTTTGGGACTTTTTCACATTATTTATATCCTGAGCAGTTGATAGATTGTTAGGATTATGTTGGCGTAGAGCATCTATAAAAATGTGAGGCTGTGCTCCAATGCTGCTCAAGTTGTTGACAATTTCAACTTCACTATCCAAGAGGGCTCTTGCAGCTGGGTAGGCAGCTATATTTTCCGCCGCTTCATCATTGTGATTGTGATTTGGGTTTGTTATTATTGATGATCACATATTTTCAGCTTCCGGGGCCTTTGATGTTTGAAGTCGGAAGGGGCAATTTTCGCTCAAAGATGTGGTACTTCTGGAGCGCGGTTAATCAGTAGGTCTACCATTATAAACGCACGATAGAATTCTGCTTTTTGGTTCACTTCCCGCCTTGTTACCAAAGGTATTGGTTCATTGAATTCGAAGACAATAACCGTTATTTTTAGCATAGTCTTTCTCTTCTTGCGTTGCCTTATCAAGCGAAGAGTAGTAAGCAATCATAGAAGTATTGGAGCTCGTAACATTAGTCATTTTTACAACTGATTCGGCTGATGAAGTTAAATAGATCCTAGAATGTTAGTAACGTAAAACACTGTATGGTGGTGCTCGATGCTCACTAGCTATACTATAAATAACTATTTTGTGAGTTGATCTCGAATTTGCGTAGAATCAGTAATTTGAAAATGATTAACAAGTAGCGAGGCCTCTATGTCTGTTGTTATATCTATCGTATTGAAACAAGAGTTTTTACTTCTGGATTCTCTTTGTTTATTAGTTTTATTTACTTTCAAAGTGAACAAGGACGATATCTCCATAGCAACGACGTGTAAAACTATACAGGGAGGTGCCCTGTAATTCAAAAGTCGAGCTTAAATAAATTTAAGATCTGACCAATCAGAGAGGTCTTGATGGGGTTTTTAGAGGGGTGAAGTATAGCTACCCAAAAGCTGAAGTAGAGCTACCGGCTCCCTTGGGTAAATCACTTTGAGTGTAAAAACTAGGTCTGACAATTGACTCAAATTATAGTTCAACATCACTCTGACTTCACGTCAATGCTTCTTCGTATTCATTCTTCCCTGATCAAACACGTCTCCATACGTCATATCGACGTCAACTATTTTGCAATACACGCCCACTGGATGGCAACGTCAATACGTGCATAATGCGAATATCTGAGCAATTCTGCCGCCTGTGGATCTTGTCAGTCGACTTCCCAGATTGGAACCGAACATCTTGATCCATCGCAGATCAACAAAACGACCTCAGAGTGTATGGATACTTGATGAATATTATTGATGCAGAGGAATGCTTGAGTCGACGGGCGAAAGCTGTCCAGGAGCATGGTTCTAGCCACTGCGCGCGTCTATACATTCTAAAGTGTGGGGAGCTATTAACAGATTCACCGACACCGAAACAAGCACGAGAAGAGGACACTTTCAGATATATGGGATTCAGATGAGCATCACGCTATCCACATAAGAAGCGAGTACATCAGAACACTCTTATCAGCACCGAAGCAATCTCACTCAAGTTAGTTGGCACTATACGATGTTCATGGCGAAAAACTAAGGGTTCAAACCAAGTAAAATGAATCAAAATAAAAGATGGTTATGTGCATCATGGTACAGCTTTATGGGTCACCTCTGCCGCATCTTCCAGGCTCCATTAGGCATTTCTATCTTGTCAATGAGCAGATCCACGGCCTACCGAAGATCTTAAGGCCTCAGTAAATTAGAGATCTCTTCTATCCAGCAATTCCTTCAAAGCAGCCATAATAGATTGATTCGAGGAGTCCATGTTACTGGTATGCAAAAATGTTCCTGCTTTATTTTGAGCGATCTAGACCCTTCTCAGTCGCTTGGAAGGAACCTGATTAGCGTTCCGACGATTTAGACATAGATTTTCTGGTTGTGATTCTTAGCTGAAAGATAGTATACAACGCCGTAGAAAAGCTCACTAATGCCCCTAGCTCTCTCTTGGTTGATTATTCAATCTTCTATTGAACAGAGCTTGGGTCCCTGTTGTTCTGCTCTCTTGCTTGTATGGTATCTCACTCTCATCAGTAGGATGGCTCAGTTGCCTTCCTGTCTCTGTACCAATTACAGCTGGAACTTGAAATTTGTTGATGCGTTGTCATAGCAGGTCTACTTAGCAGTAGGAGTATCATCGGATTGTAGTGACAAATGACTATTGATCTAGAGTCATGGTCAATTATTTCGTGCTACATGTACTCGAAGGCAAAACCAAAGTGTCGCTCTCAATTTACGACGAAATAGAAGTGCTGCTGTGGATGAGCCCATGCTGGTAACTTATCAACTTCACCAGGAGGAAGCCTTTCACTCTCTAACCTGTCTGGTTATTTCACGTATTTTTAATACCTTTGGTAAAAGTACATTTACACGGTTTTATCCACTGGTACGCTTAGAATAAGCTCAACACGTTTCAGTGAACACACGACAATTCTCCACCGTGGGCTCAAAAGGTAGAAGCTGCCCTTCAAATGATATCCTTTTACTGGTCCATCCATGTTTGCACTGGCTAGAAAGTATGCAATCTCCAAATCTCCTCAACGAAGCGATCAAACCCCGAAAGGTATTCAGACAGCCAGAACAGGAGAGCCTACAGAACTTATCAGAAGATGGAGTGAGCTATTTGCCACCCACTGCACCAACGTACTATCTGAGTTATCTCGCAGATCGCTTTAAAAATAGCCAGGCGCACGCTTTCGAAAAACTACTCGGCGAGTGTTGTCGCTCGACGCAAGAATCTTCTTGTTCGTCGATCCGAATGTCTAAGTATCAACAAGCTCTACCGTGAAACTTTGAATGGCTTGTTAAATCAGTTATTGTTTATTTCATAGTACCTTACTACCTGGATAACCGTGGTAACCGTTAACACGTTGGCCCTTGCACGCTATCGAGTCGGCTCTGAAGCAAGCCATGGGCAGTATTTCAAGGTTACGGAGCAAAGAACTCGGAATACGGTAGAACAAATGAAAGGAGCTTCTTCATAATCTTAGCTGTTGAGATTATAATACTGTTCCTGATGGTGTTGAATGTGACTGAATCATGTTACAAGTCGAAGGAGCGCGGATACTTCTTCTCGAGCTCATCTAATTTCTGGACAATAGATAAGAAACAGAGACATTCAAGTCAGAATTCGATGCTAGGATTCCTTCACAATCCGCGTAGCTACTGCAGCTATTTGGTGTGGGCTGTTTCGCGGGCTTCAAGGAGACATTTCTTATACAAATTACTCAATTTGAGTATCACAAATATTAAATTTTTATCAAGTTTTCAATGAACTAGCCTGACTCTACTTAATCTGGCTACAGTTTGATGTCTATACTAGTATGCTGACATCATCTGTGTCGAAGAACGTTCTCTAACTAACCGCCGCGTCGGGTAGAGGATCTCAGTCATTACTAGCTCGCAAATGCTTCAAAAATTAAACATCTACTTTTCCTATGACTCTTATGATTGATTCACCACCTGATGGATAATGTAGGCTCGAAATTCCAGCTTTCGAAAGACAAATGAGGCAAGGACTACAGATAGGACTTGGAGGCGCTAAAAACCAGGAAGAGCCCCCAAATTATTATTTCGGGGAAAGTAGTCGGTGAGGAGGTGTTGGTCCTGCCAAGAAGGCTAGCATAGAGAGGGGCTGAAAGCGTTATGGTAGACAGACTACGTAACTCTCGTTCTTGCAGGCAATAACCTTGGGTATACTAAGGAATGCCCAATCGATTTAGAACACGCGTGTGCTCTGTGCACTTCGATCAATTCATACTTTGTAGTTCGCGAGAGCGAACTTCGTACTGCGACTTAAATGCGTGATATCGAGATGGGCCGAGGAATGAGAAGAAAGCAAACCCGTAGGCTTATCTTGGGAGCGCGAAAAATTCTCCTGGACATAGTGAGGCAGGAGCCATATTGCAAGAGAGCTCGGTGATTTGATGCCAGCTCTTCCTATCTCGGGAACCAGATGAGCCGCAAAAGATCAGACTGTACTGGGCAAAGCTTGACGCTCGAAAGCCATGGCGGAGCTGCCGAACGGGTACGGTCGATCCGCTCAAACTTAGACGCATTCGGGCACAACGCGGATATCCTGTCGCGGGCTGGTTGTCTGCCATAACTGCATTGTCGGCACGGTGAGGATCGTGGACGCGGGAGCTCACAGCGTGGATCGCAGTCCCTAGCGAACGCGCAGGTGGGTTCAGAGATACGGACAGCCCCGCAGAGTCTCTCGTACATGTACGGGTACATGTCTGCGTCGGTGCTTGAAGGGCTAGCTAACGTATTTGGCCGATGGAGGAGGAAAGACGCGAGGGACGCGACCGGAGACGCGTACACATGAAACATTGATCACTCTGGTCACTGGTGCTTACTTCTGTTACAGTGAATGGGTTGAGGACACGGGAATCATCGGGGTCTCGAGGTGCTGCGGTATGGATAGATCGATCCCGTCGCAACTCCCACGATTCAACGCAGAAAAGCAGGACAGTCATCAGAGTGAGCCGGTGTCGTACCGTTCATCATCAGGAGACCATCATAAATTTTGCCACGACGCATTCTATTGACAGTTTCACATGTGTACATACAATACTAGTCTCTCTAGATGATAGACTCAAGACAAACATTTAGACGTCGCTAGCGACGAGATCCATCCCCATGCTCACCAGGATATTCACTCGTCAGACCCACGAATAACGTTACATACTGCGGAGAGACCAGGTAACAACCCGACCCCCGTGTCGGAAGGAGGAGTTGTTGAGGAACGAGAACGACAGTCTGCAACCCGTGTATGCCTTGGACACGGAGAGCTTCGACATGGCAGGCTTTGGCCCCCGTGTGGCTCAGATCTCGAGGCCTCGACATGTCAACGTCGCCAACGGCTACATTTCCCGTGGATGAATGCTGCATTCTAGAGTGAGGCCAACTAGAGCAGGGAGAGAATCCAAGGATCAGCGTCTGATTTTCAGATCGGAACACAACTTTCACTACAGCGGAGGGGTGACATTTGCCACCCCGCCGGTTGGATGCGTCATCGTTTTCTGTGCGGCCGCAGACACGCTCGGAGAATGAAAACGGGCCTCGGAGGCCAAAAACACAGTAATGTTAGAACGCCTCTCTTGAGCCCAAGGAGGGGTAGTTTTTATCAGGGCGTTGCTCGTGGGCTGCGATGATAGAAAGAAGGAAACTGATTCAGGCTTTTACAATTTTAGCCCCTGATATGAAGGAACATTCGAGAGGACATGCTCGAGCCCAGATATTGTCGATTGTCGAATTAAACGGATGCTTCTATCTTTAGGGAACACATATTATGATATAAAGCAGGTCATATTAATTAGATGACTGATATGAGCGTACTTGAGATTTCTGTCGTAGAGCCAGACTTATGGCTAGTGTGATAAATTTTAAGTAGTGTGGAGACCTCATAAATATTCCTTTGGGATTTAATCATGAATTTGTACCCAGGCTAGCTAACAGTTTGACTCCTAGGATAGTTGAACTCCGTATGAAACGCTAGTTGACGTTGTCTTAAAAATCATCCTAAAAACTCCTCCCGTAGTAGAACTTTTGCGATACGACTTCTCACATGTCAATCTCGTAACCATGCCCTTCGTTTTTCTTCTTTTTTCATTTTCCGTTTTTCCTTGAACTGCTTAAGTTCTATCTTCGATAATTTTTTGCCACTCCTCTCCGCTTTTAAGCTGCGGCCATCATGACTATTCGCTGCAGCATCGACGTCAAAATATGCATTCATTTGGCGCTTACTCTTATTTTCATCGTTGAAGTTTTCGGGGGTTATTTCGGAATTTTGGAAGCGACCTGTAAAACGGTTGAACGCTGCAGTGGCTGTGTACTGTGCGGCTGGATCGGTGATACTTTGAGACGTAGGGACGAGTGCATTATCAGCCTGCGATGGCTGTGCGTACCATGCATTCGAATCGTAGTCACCGTGAATGGCCGGGTTATAGCCGGATGATGTGGCGGGCGGAGGAGGCTCCAGAGTAACCGCCGGGGATGGAGAACTTACACCTGGTGGACCAACGTTTGTGATCGGTGGTGACGCTTCAGGGACGCGCGGGTTAGTCCATTGTGAGGCTCCCGTAAACCGATTATAGAAGAAGAATCCTTGAGTTGCTTCTTCCCAGACAGGTGCCCAGCCATCATCAACTTGTATCGGAGGAGGTGGTTCGGACGGAAGAGGTGCTGTTAAGCTTTCCCTTGACGTGGACTTGGTACTGTGAAACTCATCTCCATTCAAAGGATCATCGTTCTCTTCAACCTCACCTTCTTCTGACGAGACATCATCTTGCTCTGATGGAGACTTTCTCTCCGGTGTAGCCTCCTTATCCTGGTCAGCTTCGCACGGATTGGATGAAGTTTGGCTGGTTTTTTTTTCGCTTCCAGTTTCTGATGAAATCATAGCTCGAATTGATAGGAATCGACAGAGATTTAGAGCAGCTCTACGTGGACAAAAGAAATGATGAGCTTTCAGAGAATAGCGCTGAGAAGTAAATAATCGCATCTATCAGGCCTGGAGACGAAAGACAAGGCTGGCCACTAGCACGTGATATCCATGAAATAAACTTGCTTTGCATACTAGTGTCGATCGTTCGAGTCTAACTTTATTTGACCTAATTAAATACTCTCTTGCTGCAAAATACAGGGCTACCGGGGTATTAAAAATGATTCCACGAGAAATTCGTGTATATTCACACGCCTCAAATATGTGTGTACACGACCACAATTATCTTGCAAGGTTATTTTCAATACCCCAATACCCCAATAGCCCTGTAGACCCTCATCAGAAATTTTGCAAAGCTTCAGACGATTTCTACATGTAACGATATTAACGATATCGTATTCAGTCTCGATAGGCTGTAATATCGGTACAACTCAGATACAATGACTCATTTCCCTTGGGGACCCCCAAGATCTTATGGTGGGGGAAATTTGTAGACGAGTCAAGCGGATGTACGAAATTTTTTGAATTTTAGGCCCGTGCGTGGAATTATAGGGTCTATAGACTAAAAGAGGTCTAGCGCTAATAGTCTATGATCTCTTCACCCTGTCTTCACCAAAGTAGCATGGCTTCAACCTACATCAACTCTGTACCACAACCCATAACTGTAAATCAAGCCTCGTAACTTAATTCTTCGTCTTCTTCTTAATCAACTCACGTCAAGGAAGGTTAATTTTTACAAAGGTGGTGGAGAGTTGAAAGATTTAAAAGGTGGGGTCTCAACTGACTCGTCTACAAGGACCCCCTACTATATAATCAATCCAACTTATGGTTGGTTGCCTATGTTACTGTTTCTTACAGAGCTTGTATGTGCTTATGTTTACCTCCGACTCGGATTTTCATAATAAGTAAAGATTTCAGCAGATAATATATATTTTTTTCCTTAAGCTTCCTTGATAAAATATGCCTCAACCATATTAACGAAAGCGCCAGCATCAAAATATTCGACACAAGAAAGCAAGACTAGATAATGAGATCATTCATGACAACAGCTCAAACCGAGTCAATGATGTTGTAGAACAGATTTACTTGAACGGTCTACACATATCAAGTGATGATGAATTTGAGTTGGAATCTCTGGGCTCCGATAGTGACATTCCTAATGAAACTACAAATGCATTTGATCGATTTTTACAAAAATTGAAAGCGGAGTGGATTGATGAATCACAAAGTGTCAGATTTCCTTATCAGAGAGGCTTTGTATTGTGTGCTCGCCAGCAACGTCGTCATCGCGCTCATGATAACGAGTTGGCTGTTCATGCTAAAAAACATTGTCAATCCATGCACAACTTTCTTATGTCAGACGAATCTTCCATGGCTCGAGATTCTGTTCCTGCTAATCTTAATACATCTGTCCAAAAACGAGATAAAGCCATTGAGGATCTTGAGAAAATGCTCTCCTCAAAGGTCAATAGTTTAAAAGACCAAATATTGAGTAGATATAGAGCTGTCTTGGCTTTTTTGTACTCCACAAAGTTACAGGAGAAAGGGGTTTCAAGAGAGGATGTATCTCTAACAGTCGCAAAAACTTTCAATGAGGGAAGATACTTTGCTGATCGGATTAGACAGCGGGAACACTCTTGGATCGAAGAAAGACAGATAGCCGAAAGCTGTCGAGGTAAAAATAGTAAAAGGCTTCTTCCGTGGTTGAATGACGAGGGCGTTCAATTAGCAGTCCGAGAATGGTGTTCGCGTAAAGGAGAAGGTAAAATACTTTTATGCCTAAATTTCTATATCTATGGAATAAATTACTAATTATGTTCTCATCAGGCATAACAGCATACGCACTTGCTAAAGCGGTGGGAGAATACCTTAATTCCACACAAAGAGAGGAATCAATTGGTGTAACTTCTAACAATGGCTTTCAAAATCTATCGCAAGACCGAAGAAACGACGATTCGTCTCGAAAAATTCGTTCTCGAACAGCGCGAAATTGGCTTAAAAAAATGGGCTTTAACTTCACCAATATTTAGGACGTATATATTGATGGACACGAACCAGAAGACGTTGTTAAATACCGTGACTAAGTATTTTTGGTAAAGTGGCGAGAACTTTCACGAAGATTTGTCATCTATTCTGAAGATGGTTCCAGAAAAGAACCTTCTGAACTCCAACCAAATGAGAAACCTCTTGTCTTTGTAACCCATGACGAATCAATATTCAATGCCAGTGATAGAAAACGTCAGATATGGATCAACAGAGATAGTCAGCCACTACGACCAAAAGGGAAAGGAAAGGCTATCATGGCATCAACTTTTTTAACACCTAGGGGGATTTTAAAAGTTCCAAATACTGCGCCAGATGAAGAATTAGTGAGAGACGCCTCATTTCTGCGAGATGAGAGTGGAAATCCTGTTCGGGAAGCCTCTCTACTCCTGGAATATGGCAAAGACAATCACTGGATTGGGGAAAAATTGGTAGAATAAACCACAAAAGTAGCGATTCCGATCTTTAGGTATGATTTCCCAAACTGGAAGGCTGTCTTTACGTTTGACAATGCGGCAAACCATTGTGCATTTGCGCCAGATGCACTAGTGGTACCAAAGATGAATTTAGGCCCTGGTGGAAGACAGTTAAAGCTTCGAGGCGGGTGGAATTTTTTCGGGAATTTTCCACAGAAAATTAATTTTTATAAAGACCATCCAGATGTCAATTGACGTGGCTAACCCATAGGTGTTAGACAGATTTTGATTGAAAGATCTCCCTGGCATGGCCATCGAGCAGATGGATGCAGGTTCCTGTTACTATGTTCAAAGGAGAAGGGTTGCGATCCACGCATGAATAATGAATGCTGTCATAGAATGACTCATTTTGACGTTCTGGAACACTCATACTCAGATTTCATTTGCAGATACCACTACGAGGATAACGTCTTGCGATGTGTAACCTCTTCCGTGAATACCCACCACAGGGAAAAGCGGGAAAACCCAGTGGTTATCTGAAGATGCTTTCATCAAGCTATGAGATAAACACCACCGCGAGTAAGGGTGATAAACGGGTCTTACTGGATTTGAACCAACTTTGTCCTGTCTCGAGTGGGGCATGTGTCCAAGCTGCCCAGACTCTACTTGGGAGAACGGCCCAGACGGTGTACCACACCACCATCCGACCCGGCCTACTGTCTGTTATCTCGTATTCGCACTACATTTGAACCTGTCTAAATGCAAACCCTCGGTGGAAAAAAGTTTGCACTTAGACTGGTTTTGCATTTAGAAAAAACCTCTATAAATTGCAAAAAACTGACTAATCCTTGAATTTGCATTTAGACTCAGAATTCTCCAACGAAAATTGAAAGTAATTAATTACTTATTAAAGCAGAAAAATCCAAGTTGAGACACATTTACGTGCGCATGTATTTCATTACAGTTCCACACCATTTTACGTATATACATATACATCTTCATTCATACAGGCTTAAAGAAATATTGGATACTTGTTTGTCGTTTCGAGTTTATCCTCTTCCATTTATTATAACTCTCCAGTAGAGTATCAATTGCCTTGAGATCAACATCAAGAGACTTTCTTATTTGAGAAAGATGGTGTGCATAATCATACGTTAGTGCAAGTGCTGTATTCACATCTTTAAGGGAAGGACAAGGTCTTTCAAGTTCTTCTGCTTGTTCTAATGCCCCAGAGTCTGACTATCTTATCACAGAATCAACTAATTCTTCCATGGAAATGCTTTCCATATTTGCTTCATCTGGAAACTCTACAAAACTTTCAACCGACATGCGATTCTCCGGCACACTATCAGCCCTTTGGAGGAGGGCCTGAACCTCTCCACGAATTGCTGACATATCGTCGTAAGCAGCTGGGGCTGTGGATTGGTGTAAGATCTTTGTGTGCTGCCAGCAATTTTGATGAGCTGCATTTGGGATTTCATTCCAAATTTTGTCTGTCCATTTCATGGCAGTAAGTTGATCAAGTTCGTAAGGCTTAGAAGATCCTCTGTCACTTAATATGATGGCGTGCCGAAGTTGCTGCTTTCTGTACCTTGTCTTAAACGAGGCAATGATTCCTGCATCCATCGGCTGCAGCTTAGATGTACAGTAGTGTGGTCTGGTGCAGGCAAGGATCCGATTTTCCCATGCCCAGAAAAGTTGTCAAGCAAAAGCAGAACTTTTCTTCCTGGAATATGTCCTATCTTGCGATCAAAGCTTGACAACCATAAGAAGAAGATATCCTTTGTCATCCAAGCCTTTTTATTGAATTGATATTCCAGGCCATATTCATCAGCCTTCTTCTTTCCAAATGATGAACTTGGACATTGAGACTTCCCAATGAATAGACGAGAGAATTTCTCGCACATATACGTGTATGGAAGCAAAAATGGCATGAACCAGAGATGTAGATTGTCCTACTGTGGTACCAGGGTACATTTGGCACAGTGGAGCAAGACTTCACAGAACAACAGCACCTTC
>JAKRRZ010000273.1:0-25307 GCA_022627015.2 Podosphaera aphanis
ATATGGTTTAGCGTATTGATGCTCATAATACACTTAGGCTTAAGGTCAATGCGTGTGCAATTAGGGGAAATGCAACCTTGCACGATCTTCCTCAGCCATCTCAATTAGAAGCACTAATTTCAACACAAACTAGTAGACATGTCGCGGGATCAATTGATAATGGTACTACCAGAGCAAGTCCAAATATAAAGTCAGTTAATTGTTAAAATCTGCCGAAAGAATTTACAGTCATATCTTCCTATCTTTATATGCATATTCTTCCTCGACTATTGTGACATGAAATGACACAATCTTTCCGGCCAGCTTTGAAAGTTTGAACATGTAGTACCAGCCATTAAGTACTCGCCACAGGAGTAGCCTCATGAGTGTCAGCCTTGTGAATCACAGCCACAGAAATACCAGCCTCGCGGAAATAATAGGGTTCTTTTCTTTTTTACATCATTCTTGTGTATGCAGCTTAAAGCTATGACACGTATGATTACGGAAGGTGTGTTTCTCATAGAATGACTCATTTTGACGTTTTGGAACACTCATACTCAGATTTCATTTGCAGATACCACGACGAGGTTAACGTCTTGCGACATGTAACCTCTTCCGTGAATACCCACCACTGGGAAAAGCGGGAAAAACCCGTGGTTATCTGAATATGCTCTCATCAAGCTATGAGAAAATCACCACCGCGAGAGAATGTGGTTGACGGGTCTTACTGGATTCGAACCAGCTTTCTCCTGTCTCGAGTGAGGCATGTGTCGAAGCTGCCCAGACTCTACTTGGGAGAACGGCCCGGACGGTGTACCACACCACCATCCGACCCATAATAGGGTTCTGGCGCAGTCAGTACCAACCTCACGGGTCTATCCCGGAACAAGACACACCTCATACGTAGTGAATGATAATGTAATTTACAGATTCTAATCATAGTGTTGGATTTAGCTATGATTTTTGTGAATAATTTCATCAATTGTTTTCTTTTCCTTATCTCTCCGTTCTCCAACCTTCATCTACTTAACTCTGCAAGTTCTCGAGGCTTAGACACCTGAGTCGTAGTACTTTACATGTAACATGAACAGAAATATCTCCAAACAGTTTACCCAAAACAGACATGACAAGATTAAGCATAATAAAACATAAGATGCTCCAGAATAAACGCATAATGCTCAGTATAAAAAACAGAGCTTACCTGAAACACCACCACGACACGTCTCTGAGGTTGCGAGTAAGTTATGCAATTTAGCGCAGTATTATCCAACACATAGAATTTACAGAAAGGTTGTAGCGTTACCTATTCTTAGGCTGTGATGTTCATGATTCAACACTGTCGGATAGAGACAAATTTCAAGTTGTGTATCTCGCCGGTGTAGATTTTGGGAGGCTCAGGCATAATTTTTTGTAGATTTAAGCTGGGCCGAGACAAATGTAATCTGAAATGCAACTGACCCAGGTTTTTGTAGCCCTCCAGTGGATATACAAATCAAATTAAAATTTATTTAAGTTTTTTGTCTACTATTTACACGAATTACCCCAAAGAATCTACGTCGAGTCATGTCCCGATGAAATACATGCGCGTAAAATTCAAACGTTATCAAAGATCAGAAAATCGATCCTGACCCGTGACTGTGATGGTGACTTATTTGTCACGTCGTGACTTGATTCAGCAACTTCGACGGCTTTCAGACTTCTGTGGAGAGATTAAGTTGTTGAACGTCGAGCGACGAATTAAATGGCACCACGAGGGTTCCGTGGCAACAAAATATTAAATAATTAAGTATACACCGTGATGACGAATCATGGTCGTTCTCTTCTCTGCCAGCCAATGATAGCCGGAGAGAGCGGCCTTGAGAATAGACTGGAGTAGTCGGTATTTTGAACACCTTGCTTCCCATCCACATTGTGGAACTTAAAGAGTCGAACCATGGTCGCCATTATGGTCACTAACTGCACACTCGCAAACTGCTCGCCGATACATCGATGTCTCCCTGCGCCAAATGGAAGATACGGACTTGAGGCCCCGGTACTAACCAGACCGTACCCATAATCGAACTTTTCCTCCTCCACCTCTGTGCAAATGACTCCACCAGATCCGACATCCCAGCGATGGGGATCCCATTTCAGTGGGTTTGGAAAGAATGTTTCGTCTCGACTCGTGTACATGGGGGCGGCAAGGAGGACGCGGGATGTTGGAATGACGTAATTCGTTCCATATACTTGCATCGGATGCTTAACTTTGCGCATGATGGAGTGAATCGGAGCGTGAAGCCGAAGAACTTCTTTCAAGACATTTTGGTGTAGGGAGAGCTTGGAGAGGTCTTCATATTTGAGGCGTGGAAGATCCGATCCGAGGACTTGCACTTGCTCCTGGTAAAGTTCTTCCATGATGTCAGGTCGCGCAGCTAGCCACAGCATGATCCATGTGCTCGTAGAAGACGACGAATGCTGACCGGCCATTAGCAGAGCTATCATCATGTGAGCGATTTCCCGATCCGGTACTGGCGTCCCATCTTTGTAAGTTGACCGCATTAATTGCCATATAATATCAAGTTTCGAATCGCCGTCGCTCTGTTGAGATCTTCGATTTTTGATAACTTCCATATATAGGTTTGCAACTGTCTTCTGAGCGTGATCGCGTGCCCTGTTGTGAGGGAGCGGCGCCGAGGGGAGCATAAAGTTTATTGGGCTAAATCCCATATCAAGGTCATGATACAAGTCTGCAAAAGAGGAGTCAAATCTATCGCGTACTTCTTTGCCTTGCAACGTGTGTGAGGCAGTGTATATGGTAATTTGAGCCATAGCATGTGGGATATTGATCTTTCCTTCTTGTCCTTTAAATTCTGGACATTTCTTGACAAAGGTTTCTACTTCGTCTTGGATGATGGGGACGTAGGAGCGGAATGCCTCGGTGGTCAGACCTGTTTTCATAAACTATCCAGATCTTAGGGTGGAGCGTGAGATATTAGAGGGTTTTCACAAACCTTCTTCTGCTCCATCAACTTTGAGTTTGGACAGTCGTACACGACATCAGTGCCGAAGACAGGTGTTGTTAAAGTAGAATAAATTTCCTCGGCATTGACATCTTTCAACTTCCCATTCAGAATAAAGTTATTTCCCATCCTTCCCAGGTAAACCGTTGTCTTCTTTCCCAGAAGAACAAAGGTGAAGATATCTCCATACTAAAGTCCGAATTAATCTTGAGAAATTTTGCAACATGCACTGAAATGGGATGCTTACTTTTGCTCTGCAGTCATTAAAGAATTTATAGGGATCGATTCCGTATGGGATTGTACTGCCGATGATAGGGAACCAATGAAACACGACTGGCGGCTCATGCGGATTTTTGAGTAGTAATTGGTTCAACACATTCGCGACGACAGCCAGAACCAAACAAGATCCCACGCCCACCGAAATCACAAAGGACCAGCTGTGCTGCGAAAGTAGCAACTGCAAATTCTCGACCCCGGATCCGAGAAGTCCCATCGCGTCCACGTGGAAAAAACAAGATTCCTTAGATCGGAGAAACTATCGATGCGATCAGTTAGGCCAAGAATTGGTTGGTGAGGAGTGGAAACGCGCCGAATCGAAATGAGTTTGATGTCAAGCTGATGGTTAATTATTGTGAGTCTCACCTTGACCTACCCCCTATTTGAAGGATGCAGAACTGAGGCCCACCACAAAAGTAAGTATTGTATGAATTAGCAGCCGGTACACGAATGTGAAGGAAGGGAAGGTGGCTTCATGTAGGTTTTTCTCAAGATCAAACTATAGTTTAATCGGAATCTACGACATGATCTTCCTCCTCCGGGAATGAGTTGTTTTGGCTAATGGTTACCTCTGGATGCGAGGCAAAAAGTTTAATATGTAAATTTTAATTAATGTTTCGATTAATATCTTACTGTGATCACTAATCGCGATTTAAGTAGTGGTGTTTTTTTGATCCAAACTTCTGGGACATCATGCGATTGCTTTCACCATACCAATTATAACGATATATAAATGCAGGTATTTGGCGACGACCCGATACAGCGATATTATCAGCTTTTTTTTCACTTGGTCATACGATACGGCAGGGATTTGAATATATGGAGAATATAATCCGAGAAACTTCTTTTTCGAGCTTGGATCACCTTACGGCCTGTGCGCTAACACGCGCGTGTACAGGCTATGCACAGACCTTCGCAGAGTAAACGTAGATTGTCCGTGCTTTATAGGAATTAAACAGGACTTCTTAAACAATACTTCCACCGACTTATCCTAATATGGTAGCATCTTTCGGTCAAGACATGGGTTTTTGTATAGGTGTTTTATCAGAGCGAATTGACGCAGGTTCGCAATTTGGAAGTTCAAATTGAAAATTTTCAAATTTTCTGATTTGTGCTAGATTCTCTACAAAACTTTATGGACACCAAAAATTTAATATTTAGTATGCCTGCCATTTGCACGAATTACGACTTGACATCTCGCTGGCATTCTTTCGATTAGTCTCCTCAAATCCTCGTCTGGTATAGACTACCAGGCCTCTTCCACCACTCCGCGAAACTTCTTGAGCGATAGTCGTTTCCCGCCATCAGAGTCAGGATATTTGGTCTTGGTATATTTTTTTCATTTTGTACCAAACAGACTCGATTGGATTAAGATCAGGAGAGAATGGCAGCTAGGAAATGATGTGAATTCCCCGGTCTTGAAGCTCTCTGATAGTGCCGCGTGCAGAATGGCATGAAGCATTATCCTGCATGAACTTCAAAGGACATTTTGCAGTCCAGCCATGGATTAGGGGAATTATTTTTTTCACAATATCTTTTCCCTGTCATTGTTCCCCGATCTTTCTCCAAAAACAGTCTTGGCCCTTTCGTGTCTCCTGAGAAGCTGCCCCAAAACATCCAACAGTTTCCTTTCCGGCCGCTGTTAACGATACACTCATCCTCAAGCTCCTCATTCGGTTTTCAAATGACTCAGGTCCGACCAGGTAGGCCACCCATGACCCAAGTTTCGTCTCTCCAGAGGACAAGCTTCCAATCATCGTATTTCCAGTTCTAGTGCTCTTCAGCCCAACTCTTTCGAATTCTTCTATTTTCTATAGAAAGTGGCGGCTTTGATCAAGCAATGCAACGTGAGTAACCAAGCTTTGCTAGGGCTCTTGCAACCATATATTTACTGTTGTTCCACTCTGCAAATAGCCCGTCAGCGAGTTCCTTACAGGACATTCATCTTGTTAGACAGGATTAATTTTGAGGTATTCATCTATGGAGTGCTGTTAGACGCAAGATTAAGACAAATATAGTGAGTTGGATTCACCTTTTAATATTGGATGTAAGAGAGGCCTTAGAGAACGAGTGAAGTGTAGGATGAAGGCGGAGATGAATAACGAAGGGGGAGTTGGCATAAAACTTGAATTAGAAATTATTCACTGCTTACTAATTTATAGATTAATCTCAATAACTACCCAATTAGGCTTAATTCGATGCACTGATTTTTGAAAAGGCGCTCTACGTATTAAATACGACTCAGTGTAAATCGGTAAACCCGAAAATTTTTTGGAGCCCATAGCTATTAAACTTGTATACTTACAGAAAATTTGTATTTATTACACAAACCTTTATGCTGCTCGATGATAAAATCAGACAACTGAATGCTTACGTTTCACATCAGATTGGCTGGCCAGCCTCTAGGTCTGACCAGCTGCAATCTTGTGCTGTAGCTCGGTATACAATTGTAGCGATTAATGGGAGACGAATAGAAAATTCCCAACAAAATCTGATACTAATTAACGTGTACATGTGCAAGCGCTGCGCACAGCTAGATACCTATAGTTGGCTAGGTACACATACTGTATAAATATACGCTGTGGGGTATATTACATAAAGTCCTCGAATAATACATAAACTCAGCTGATCAGCCAGTCCCTTGCCATAGTTTTGAATCTCAACAATTTAACATTTCTGTGGTACGGACAAATTTTCTGCCTCTGCCAACTATTTCTCTCTGAGATTTTTCTATCAATCACTACTCCAGGCACGCCAGCTCTACGAAGTTCATCTGAGAAATGAAAAATGTCGACAACTGCAATCTCTCATGATGGTGCTCGTCGTAGAGCTGCTTTTGATTCAAATCCGTCCTCTGGTGATGCGTCACCGAACGAGTCTCCAAGACAATCAGCATCCTCTACCTCACTCTCATCTATGTCATCAGTAGATGATTCGAAGAAACAACGCTTTGGCACCCTACTCGACACCAAAGGAAATACATTTGAGGTACCTGACTACACCATAAACGATATCCGGAATGCAATCCCTAAGCATTGTTTTGAGAGATCCGGTTTGCGAGGCTTAGGCTATGTCGGACGAGACATCCTAAGTCTCGCCGTAACCTTCTTTATCTTCAATCGATACGTTACGCCAGAAACCATTCCGAGCCAAGCTATACGCACAGTGTTATGGGGAGTCTACACGTTCATCCAGGGACTATTCGCAACAGGTATTTGGGTTCTTGCCCATGAATGCGGACACCAGGCATTTTCTACATCCAAGGCTCTCAATGATACTGTAGGGTGGATCTGTCATTCAGCTCTTCTGGTCCCATACTTTTCATGGAAGATTTCTCACAGCAAGCATCATAAAGCCACTGGTAATCTTGAGAGAGACATGGTTTTTGTTCCAAAAACTCGGGAACAATATGCCTCTCGGATTGGAAAACTAGCACACGAGATTGATGAGCTAACTGAAGAGACTCCAATTTCAACCCTCTTGCACTCAATAGCTCAACAGCTACTTGGCTGGCCACTCTACTTATTCGCCAACGTTACAGGTCACAACTTTCATGAAAGACATCCAGAAGGACGCGGAATTGGGAAGAAAAATGGCTTCGGCTCTGGTGTGAATCACTTTAATCCTCAGAGTCCCCTTTTCGACTCCAAAGATGCTGGGCTCATCATCCTCAGTGATATTGGAGTTGGCTTAGCACTGGCCATACTTGTCCTGCTATCCAAAACCTTTGGATTCTCTAACATGGCTGTCTGGTATTTTATTCCTTATCTCTGGGTTAATCATTGGCTAGGTATGTATCACTAAAATGAAAATTTTAAACTTAATCTGATTGTCTTTAGTCGCTATCACATTCCTCCAGCACACTGATCCTTCTCTTCCCCACTACACTGGTGCAAGCTGGAACTTCGTTCGTGGTGCTGCAGCTACCGTTGATCGAGAGTTTGGGTTTATCGGCCGTCAGCTACTTCATGGAATTATAGAGACCCATGTTCTTCATCATTACGTCAGTCTCATCCCATTTTATCACGCTGATGAGGCCACGGAAGCTATTAAGCCGATTATGGGACGACATTACCGATCTAACACTGAGGGAGGCTCAATCGGCTTCTTGAAGAGCTTATGGACCACGGCTCGCTGGTGTCAATGGGTTGAGCCTTCTGCTGGCGCAATTGGCGAAGGTAAGGGCATCTACTTTTTCCGCAATCACAATGGACTCGGAGAGAAGCCTTTAAAAATAGCGAATTAAAATAGCTTGAAAGGTATAGAATAACTCTCTCAATACGCCGCTCTATTAAAAAGAAAGTCAAAGTGAAGTGCAGGTATCGTGCAAATTCCTGATCGGTTTCTGGCATCTATCCTTAGCTTAGGGCTTGTGAATTATCTTTTTGAAATAGGTTTCTCTGTGACCAAGAAATCCATCCACCTCTAAAGATGACCGTGAAGTGCCTCGGCATAAGAGTTGCAATACACGAGCTGCTACGTTTGAGTCCAAAATTTTAAGAACGAGCTTTCTAGTTTTAAACAAATGCATCACTAGCCAAATGTACGACAAACATGTAGATTTTTTTGATTTGATTTGTCTATCCAAAAGATAAAGGAAATTTTGTTAAAGTTATTTTCATTACGCCATTACTTTACTTGGAGACAACTTATAAAAAAGGTAAGGGTATCCGAAGTCAAATACTTGTAAGATCGAAGTAACATCATGATATTCTTTAAAAGTTCTAAATTCATTGTTTTCTTGGTACGTAATAAATGTCGTCACGTTTATTTGGGCCAATTTTTCCATCCACGACCGTGACCTCGCTGTGTAGCGAGTTAGTAGTTTATGAGTGGACATGATATTATTGAATCTTACCTCTTTCCACGTTTGGATCATCTGTGGCATGTCTAACATTGCCTGTCTTCTCTTCTCCAAGCTATCACACTGTGTCAGGTAAAATTTCATAGAAGTAAAGCTGTCTCGACATACCGTGCCTTCATAGTTCTCTCGGACACTTTTCCCTTCACTGTTTGTCCAATACCTGTTCCTTTCACCCTCAATCCATTCTTTAGTCTCTTGCGGAGCCTAACCATAGTCTTCTTTTCCGTGAAAGGAAGTAATTCCTCAACGCCATGCTCTCGAGCAAGCTTCACTAAATCTGCCTGCCGACGGAGCGAAAATACAGGATCGTGCCATCGGTTGGTGATCGGATCACGAGTGGCCTTGAATGGGTTGTGGTATTGAAACTCTGCCCTCTCGGCTTTATCTTTGCCGCATGATGGATTTATTACAGGCGGTGGGTAGCGCGCGAAAAAACGAGTGAGTTTCGGAGGTAAAGTCTTCGCAAGGTTGATGAGTTCTTGTCGGTTAGGCATTGTTAGCCATGAAGTCTCGTCAAGGCGCATGGCGTTCCACTCTAGTAATACGCAAGGGCCAGCCTTGTGGGTCATATTTGTTCAGCCTCATCAGTTACGATTATTTGATCCAATAGCAGTCCTTGGTTCCCTGGTAAGGACGTCATAAGAATATGTGTACATGCATTTGTTTACTTTCTTCCTATGCTGGCGACATATACGAATAGAGAGGCGCCGGTCCCACTGGATCTATTAAAAATGAATAGGCTGCCTTCTCCTCCACCTCCTCCACCACCTACCAGTGACGCTCCCCCCCCTCCAGGCGACTTACCTCCGCCACCGCCACCCACTGATATCCTTCCTCCTCCACCTCCCACAAACTTTGAGAAGAGAAAGAAGAATGGAAATGGAGGGTCAACTAGAGACCGTGGGCCACTCAGTATTGAAGATATTCTCAAGAAGAAAAAAGAAGTTGACGATGCAGCTGCAAAGGTATGACGACCTCAGGAAGATCCATGTCCATAATGTGGTGACGTTTACAAATATTGTCTAGTTCGTAAACTAATCGTTTCATTAAACAGCCAAAATACTTGTCGAAAGCTGCGCGGGAGAAGCTGGCACTAGAAAAGAGAGCCCATGAAGTGATGCAACAAAAACAAAAAGCTGCCTCTGAGAAAAGTAATTCAAAATTTGCTGGAACTGGGCCATCGTCTCTTACGTCACGCGAGTCTGATCGATCCTCGCATTTTAACACCCAATTTATACCTACCGGACCACGGTCCATGAAAAATGGAGGCCATTCGTCTAATTATCCCGGAGAGAGAGGCGGTCACTCCAATCGGCGCGGTGATATGGGACCACCAACGAAACCCGCACCGTCAACGGGCAAGGCTTCCCTTGCTGGAGAGAAACGACCTGCAAACGGGGACGATACCCAGGCAGCTCTCATTCGGACACGTTACATGGGCGCCGAAACTAATCAATCTACGTTCTCTGCCAAGAAAAAAAGAAGAAGGACAACGGAGAAAAAGTTTAATTTTGAGTGGAACGCGGAAGAAGATACAAGTCCAGACTATAATCCAATTTACTCGACACGTGCAGAAGCTGGCTTCTATGGAAGAGGTCGTCTGGGTGGTTTCGGCGAAGACTTAAGCGAATCAGGCGCGTTGAAGTATGCTAAGGCACTGGAAGAGCGTGATGCAGAGGCCGGAAGTGCTCGCGCCAAGGAACTGCTAGAGATGGAGCGAAGAAGGAAGGAGGATAGTGCTGGGAGGAGCTCTCTAGACAAACACTGGAGTGAGAAAAAACTTGAGCATATGCGAGAAAGAGACTGGCGCATCTTCAAGGAAGACTTCAATATCAGTACGAAAGGAGGTGGAATACCAAACCCAATGCGGAGCTGGCAGGAATCTGGATTACCGAAACGCCTACTGGATGTCGTCGCTCAAGTTGGATATGACCAGCCTTCAGCAGTTCAGAGGGCTGCTATACCGATTGCATTGCAAGCCAGAGATTTAATTGGTGTAGCTGTCACTGGCTCTGGTAAAACAGCTGCTTTCTTACTACCTCTGCTAGTCTATATTTCGGAATTACCCCCATTAAATGAGCTGACGAAAAATGATGGCCCATACGCTATCATCTTAGCGCCCACTCGTGAGTTGGCGCAGCAGATCGAGGTCGAAGCTCGGAAGTTTGCGACTCCTCTTGGCTTCACTTGTGTGAGTATAGTGGGTGGTCACTCTCTAGAAGAGCAGTCGTATAATCTAAGAAATGGTGCTGAGATTATCATCGCCACTCCCGGTCGCTTGGTGGATTGTATTGAGCGACGGATGCTGGTATTAGGTCAATGTTGCTATGTTATTATGGATGAAGCGGACCGCATGATTGATCTTGGATTTGAAGAATCCGTGAATAAAATTCTTGATGCTCTTCCAGTCGGTAATGAAAAGCCTGATACAGATGACGCTGAAGATGCTCAAGCCATGAGCAGGCATCTTGGGGGCAAAGATAGATACCGACAGACTATGATGTATACTGCTACAATGCCAACAGCTGTTGAAAAAATTGCGAAAAAATACCTCAGAAGGCCTGCTATAGTCACTATTGGTAATATTGGCGAGGCAGTTGAGACAGTTGAGCAACGAGTTGAGTTTATCTCGGGCGAGGATAAGAGAAAGAAGCGTCTTAATGAGATTTTAGCGTCGGGTGAATTTCAACCACCCATCATCGTCTTTGTTAATATCAAACGCAACTGTGATGCTGTGGCTCGGGATATCAAACACATGGGATTTTCTTCTGTCACGTTACATGGTAGTAAGACGCAAGAGCAGCGTGAAGCGGCGTTAGCCTCGGTGCGATCCGGCGCAACGAACGTCCTTGTGGCGACTGATCTCGCAGGCCGAGGGATCGATGTGCCCGACGTCAGTCTCGTGGTCAACTTCAACATGGCGACGAATATTGAAAGCTACACGCACCGGATCGGTCGGACGGGTCGCGCGGGAAAAAGTGGTGTTGCCATCACCTTCCTCGGCAACGAAGATGCCGACACCATGTATGATCTCAAGCAGATGCTGACTAAGAGCAGCATCAGTCGCGTTCCGGAAGAGCTACGCAAGCACGAGCACGCCCAGCAGAAAAGTGCGCGTGCGAACGGCGGCGGCCAAAAGAAGCTGGACGATACGAGCTTTGGAGGCAAGGGCGCGGGCGGTTGGTAAGGTGGCGTCGGTGTACTATCAATCGCATGCATGTAACTAACGGTGTCGCTTCTCTCTGCCCACAGACAGGTACGCGAAAAGGGGATTTGGGGCCGCTGAGGACGGAGATGAGGACGGACCAGCGCCATTTGTTTTTTTCCTAGGGAATCATAGCTTTACTACTACCACTACTACTACATGTAATTATACTACGATTCGAGACATGGTCATGGCGCCCGCCGAGAAAGTCGGCATGCAGCTACCAGTCTGTACCTGTAAAACAATACACTATGCTAAAAAAGTGGCCAAATGCTCAGCCACATTTCACTTGCAAGCTTGAAGCGTAACAATAACACCTTCGAATGACTCCAAATTTTAGATAGATATAGTTTAGTATCTCTCGAGTTTCTCGATCAAATTTCAAGCTTCCAATCATACGAGAAAAAAAGGTATGGACCAAAACAGAGGTTGGATCTTGTATTCCCACCCTTAGCTATTGATGCTGTAGGCATTTAGCATGAACTCGGCACCATCTTCGCCCATTTCTCTCCATCTCATCCCCTCATCCCCAGACTCCTCGGCCTCGGCTATCGCCATGTCTCCTCTTCAGCACAAGCCCAAGATGCTCACTAGCGTTCCACTCTCGTGAAGGAGCAGGCCACTCCAGGCCACGCGGCCCCAGGACAGTGCAACGAGCGAACGCGCGACAGCTAACCGCCCAAGCCAACATCGCTTGTCGGGACTCCCGAGGCATGCTCCTTCACGAGAGTCGAACGCTAGTGAGCATCTTGGGCCTGTGCTGAAGAGGAGACATGGCGATAGCCTAGGCCGAGGAGTCTGGGGATGAGGGGATGAGATGGAGAGAAATGGGCGAAGATGATGTCGAGTTCATGCTAAATGCCTACAGCATCCATAGCTAAGGGTGGGAATACAAGATCCAACCTCTGTTTTAGTCCATACCTTTTTTTCTCGTATGATTGGAAGCTTGAAATTTGATCGAGAAACTCGAGAGATACTAAACTATATCTATCTAAAATTTGGAGTCATTCGAAGGTGTTATTGTTACGCTTCAAGCTTGCAAGTGAAATGTGGCTGAGCATTTGGCCACTTTTTTAGCATAGTGTACATCTCAACCATGTGTCTCAGCTGATTTCGAGATCGGCATCAACGTGAGTCAGCCTTTCCGAGAGAAACAAGAGCAGAGCAGCGGATCTCATTATCGCGACGGCTGCGCAATCCCCTCCCATACACCATACACCATCCGAAATATGTAGTATTAGTTTCAAGACTCACATGTATCAACAAGATCAAAGTGTACCCAGACAGAGGGGAACGCCTTACTCCTCATGTCTATTTACAACTATGTAGTAGTCGAAAGAAACTATTGCTATCTGTAGGTGCACATACGCGCAAACGAGGAAATTTGCCACCGCACCTATTTATCTATTTATCTTGAAGACAAAGACAAGAAACTACAGGTTGCTCTTGGTTGCGTTTTTCGCATATGCCGCAACCCATTCCGCAACATCATCTCGATCACGCGAAAGCCATGCGCTTTTCGACCTAATGTTATCGCAGCTCTGTGCTAGGGCCTGATCAAATCCCTTCGTACTCTTTCCAGAAAAGAACTTTTGAACCCGCTCGAGATCGGCCTCGCTGGTGAAGCCCGATGTGCACATTGAGACTACTGACCCAAGCATTGACAGTCCAGCAGGAAGTCGGCGATAAAGTTCATCCCAGTTGCTAGTCATCCAAGTGAACAGTGCTTCAATACCTTCAGGATGAGTTCGAAGAGAACTGATTGGAAGGTAGATATCTTGCTCTTTCACTTCAGGGCTGAAAGGTAAAGTGAGAGTGTTTTTAATCAGCTCGGGATCCTTGGCTCGTCCGAGTGAACGAAGGGCAATATTTCGCTCGTCGCTGTTTTTAGCAGTTCTATAGGTATTCAAGATGATGTCATACTGTAAAATATTAGCCACTATGATTTTGAAAACAAGATGCCGTACCTCTTCTTTGCCACCATACTTCAGGACGATTCCGAAAACACTACCACGAATATTAGGATGAATAGCTGACGTGTCCCCCTTTGCAAATCTTGCAAACATATCCTTTGCAGCCTTAATAATTTCCGCGTCACCAGCTAAGCCAGCACTGCCAAAAAGCATTGCTTTGAACTGTTGCTCAATGTGGCCGTCACTATCCTTGAAGTCCCAGCCAGCCTTGTGAGCCTTCTCGCTTACTAGATCTCGATGAAATTTCTCTAGACCATCTTTCACCTTTTTATCCTCGAATACCCATGCGTTCTCGATGGTACCGAGTCGAGATAAAATTTCATCCCAGACGACAAATTCAGTCTCATGGCTAAAGCCTTTCAACAAGTTTAAAGCCCCGGATGTTTTGCTGTGGCCGGATGCTGCCAGCGCGCCTGCGTCCGCAATCATACCTGCACGGTCTTCCACCGTCAAAACTCCTTCCTTAGCTGCTTGTCCAAGCTTCTCAAGGCGGATAGGGGAATATGACGTTCGATAAATACCACTGTGGTCGGCGTTAAGCTTGTAAAAGTCCAAATCCGAGACTTGAAAGTCTTCTTCTCGCTTAGAGAGCACTAGAGACTCATCTACTCCACTTTTTGATCGAAGGCCTAGGAAAACCGGATAAATTACAGTATCTTCTTCTGGCTTTACGTCAGCAGTTCGAAGGAATCGGTTCTGCTTAACGTGAATTGATTTATTATCGTCATTTTCCGTCACTGTGATGACAGGATATCCGACTTTTTTAGTCCAGATATCCATTACGTCCTCAACTTGCTTTCCACTAGCTTTACTTAGCGCGGCCCACAAGTCTCCAGTTTGTGTATTTCCATATGCATGTTTCCTGAGGTACTGCCGGATACCTTCCATGAACACATCCTCACCGAGATATTTCGAGATCATACGAAGGACGCAAGATCCTTTTGAGTAAGATATCGCGTCGAATATTTGGTTTACCTCATCAGCCCGTTTGACAGGAACTTCGATAGGGTGACTACTTCGGAGTGAATCTAACGAAAGAGCACTCTGAAGATTGTCTGTTACATAGCTCTGCCATACTTTCCACTCTGGAAAGAAAACATTGCAGGAGTACCAGGACATCCAAGTTGCAAATCCTTCATTAAGCCAAAGTCCATCCCAAAAGTCCATTGTGACAAGATTACCAAACCATTGATGAGCAAGTTCATGCTGAACAACTTCTGCAACCCGCTGCTTCACAGAAGCACCACTAGTCTTTTCATCGAACATGAGATCAACGACTCGATAGGTAATGAGACCCCAATTTTCCATGGCACCAGCAGCAAAGTCGGGAATTGCTATCATATCCATTTTTGGTAAGGGGAATTTGCTGTCGAAGGTATTTTCATAGAATTCAAGCGTGCGAGCCGCAAGTTCGAGGGAGAAGCGGCCATGTTCAATATCTTGATTTGGTGGCGCATAAACCCTGACAGGTAGTCTGAACTTATCTGTTTCAATATAATTAAGCTCACCAACGATGAATGCTACCAAATAAGTCGACATGAGCGGTGACTTGTTGAATCGGACTGCTTTTTTCATCTCTCCGCTCATTTGAGACTTAACTTCGGATTCAGATGCAACATCCATGTTACTCAAGCAGGTTAAGTTTTTGTCGGCGACCAACGTAATGGTGAATTCTGCCTTAAGAGAAGGCTCATCAAAGCATGGGAATGCCCGTCTGGCATCGGTAGGCTCCATCTGAGTTGTAGCCAGTATCCCTTCACTTCCATCTAAGTTCTTATATGTAGATCGATAGAAGCCCGCCATTTTGTCGTTTAACTGACCCGTAAACGAAAGATGAATTTGGGCCTTTGAGCCCTTTGGAAGGGTTCGTTCCCATGAAAACTTTGTCGTCTGAGTGGATTCGACATAGGAAATATCTGGATTGTTAGAGATGATAGAGCCTGATTCAACGATACTTGCACTGCCAATTTCAAGTTCCAGAGTATTCAGAGATATTGAAGATGATTCCTCTACAACATCAACATCAATGATCACAGTTCCCGTGTATTTCAGATCTTTGAAATTTGGCTCCAAAGTTAAGTCATAGTGTCTTGGGATGACATTGGCAGGTAATATCTCTCTCCCACTGGTTACGTCCACGGCACCACCAACACCATCTGCTTCTGGATGGAGCTTACACATATTGTGTCGCTTGTATGAACAATTCCTGGTGTGTGTGAGAGAGTATGGTGTGTTTCTCGGTGACTGAGAGAAGCGAGATCTTGAGGGGACTTGGAGGATTCTTCTTATCAATCACATAGGGTTAACGAATGGGCTAAAGCGGGCGTGGGACGCACGTGGCTCACCTTGAGTTATGCAGATGCGGGCAGGGTAGAGAGCTGCCAGGAAGAGAGCTGCCGGCACTCGTAAAGGGCCTTCTCCGAACAGAAGCAGAATTAATTACGGATAAGATTGAGCGTTGCGGGAGGGAACGAATGATCGCTGAGTTAGCCAGACAAATTTTAACATGCATGAGGGATCGTGAGAAGAAGAATTGGTTCCTGAAGAGAGGACGAATGCAAGGGATATTTCTCTTTGAATCTAATAGTCTTACTTGACCCTTTGATCTTCTATATTGGGCTTAGTCTGGGCCAGGCGGTGAGATTTATGTTTCCATATAAATTTTTACCGTCAGACCGTTGTGGAAGGAACAACATCAAGATTTTGCACGGCCAACACGACGCCAATCATACCTTAGGTCGTGTAGGCGTTCTACGATGGAATTATCTGTCACTTATCTCTTGAAAGAGTAAAATCCGCAAGTTTGAGGCAACCAATAGCCCTAGGGCAATGATTGGAAGTCATAGGAAGTCGGGAAACTGAAAAAATGATACACTAGGGTGACAGAATATCCTCAAATTATTCATTTGTTCTTATGCAGCTCTCTCTCATGTCTTGACTTGATTTGTGATGATAGATCGTTTTGGTGATGGGTAGTAAATGCGCGATTATCCTTCACACACCCCGAAGAGTACCTTGAGACGCAAACTACATCCTTTGCATTCCACGTGTATTTCTCTCTCTTCTGCAACCGCTTCCAAGTCTGTTTCCTGGATCAGAAACCCCCGGTTATCTCCGCATCTGCAGCTCCTATACCAAATCCCAAGCGAGTCATCTACTTGTAAGTCATCCAAGTCAACCGTCTCCACGCCCACACGGAAAGACTTTGTCTGCTTCACGCCACCAGCTGAGATCTTCTGCAGCTTCAACTGATGGTCATACTCCGCTTTTGCTTTAGGATTGGACAGAGTGGAAAAGGCCTCACTAATTTGATCGATGGAATAGCCCTGAAAATCTGGGATTGGGGCAGCTTTCGATTTGTCGGGGTGGTTTTGAAGCAATGCTCGGCGATAGGCCGCTCGAAGAGTCTTTAATTGGAGTGGTGTTCCGTTGAGGAAAGCTTCGGATATGTTGAGTACATCGTAGTGTGTAGGCACAAGAGTCATTTATCCGTCCGTCAGTGAGGTGGTGCGCACAGTCGCAGGGCAGAGCAATTGGCGGGACCACGACTCGTGACCATCGCGGCGACCGGAGACGGGAATGTGTAGGCCACCGCTTACTAATCCAACCGGAAACAGCGGCCAACCAACTGCTCACTAAGCGCTCGCGGCGGGCAGGATGGCGACGAATGACCAGATTTCCGGCTCGAGCATGTCGCAGACGTAGCCAACGCGTATTCCACAAGTCAAATGGAGTTCCTCTAGACATTGACGACTCACACTGATAAATATATCGATGATCTCAGTTTCTCAAGCAAGATATGATCAACAGATAGAACAACTTATGGATCGGAATCACGAATCGAATAGATAGATGAGCGGAGACAGAGAAATGATGCAAATGATTGAGATGGGCATCTGAACCAGCGTGCAACCCCAGACGCCGCCGACAAAACCCATCCCCATCCCTCCCCCCTGGAAACCCTCGACGCGGTGCATCAGGTCATGGTACTTGGATATCTATGCCGACAGCCGAACCGGCTGACGCCGTGATGACACGGGATCATCTGACGACACCTGATCCGTGCATAGCGCGGAGGGTTTAGCTGCACGTTGCGCCATCGTACCGCTGGTAACTTTGACACACACAGCCAGTACAGACGAAGAGACTCCCCCCCGCTACACAGAGCGCGTGAGCAGAACAACCAGGAAGCCGTGAGACAGTCTCGCCAGGGTAAGACTATCGCATGCTACATCCCAAGTCGACAGGAGAGATTCCCTTTCACGAAGTAGGTCGCCACATACTCGACATGATCACGAGCATCATCCCCTCCCAAACAAAGTGGAGATGAGACGAGCCGGAATAGCAACTTTCTGAAGTAGAGACAACTAATTATCTGCTTGAAGGATGGCAGCCTGTTTTAACTCCTACTTGGCCTGTCCTCATCAGTCGTTTACAATTTTGCATTGAAAGTCTTCGTACTGATACAGAGAGGGCTAAAACATTACGAAAACAAGAATATGTACATGGTTGATGTCACTTAGCCTCACACGCCCATACGTGACTATATTTACACAGAGAAATTCGAAACAACCAATCCTGCAATGTTTCGTTCGCACCGATATAGATAACCAAGTTCGCCAATCCCATAACCCATCCCATCCGAGTGTACCCAACGCCGGTCCAACAGTAGTAGACTCTTAATTACATGAAGTGAATAAACAAAATAGACAAAACATGTGTGTCTTTTTATCTCGACTATTTTCTTCCGAGGCTTCAATATCTGAGATTTTTATACCGCCTCTTAGCTCAGGGAGAATAGTAAGCCTGAAGACAAGATCAGTGCTAGTAAGGCAACTGCAAAGAACTTCTTTCCAACTAGTTCCTCATCAACATCATACAGGATGATGCAACGGAACCGAAATCATCGATATCAAATTAGCGCTGAGAGTCCTGTTTTCTCTTTCTGTAGCAAGGGCTAATATTAGGCCGGTATCTATTTGATTCATAATGATAGAAAGGCTTCTTGTTGCGAGACACCAAGCAATTCCCCAATAGATAAACCTTACAGGACGTGAAATAGCCAGCAACTTCTGCAGGTGGTGCCGCCTCGATATAAAGAGATGATCGTTGAGGTACCCGGTATTGAATATGGTAACCCCATTTTTTAGTGAATAGATTAATTTCATTCAAGATCTCTGCGAAAGGTGTTAGTAAATCTGAGTATCATAAATTGGACTGGGTTATTAGTTAATGATGGATGGCGCATACTATTTCTTTGCCTAATTTTAGATAATAGCTTCTTTCACTTTCTGCTGTATCTTCTGTATCAGGATGTTTATATCTTAGTGTGAAGAATTTTTTTCTCCATCTAAATACTGAGCGTTCGTAAGAATAATTGAATTGAATTTCTCCAAATTCGACCATCACAAGACGATCTATTTTGTTAGATCTCATGAATATTTCGAACGATAAAAATGAAATCATTAGTATCATTTTATTGCTGAAATTCTCCAAGAAAGCTTGTATTCACCAGTATGTCTGGTAGATGTTTTCAAACCTTATAATATCTCATTTTGAAATTTCCATCGTAATTTAGCTGGAAATATGGGAACGTCCTCATCTCTCATATCTTGGCAGGGATTCCTGGGTACGACTGGAAATTGAAGACGTCGAAAGATAGTTTGAAGCAACACGTGCTCCGTAGCTATCGTCGTCAACTATCATAGGCGCTGTGGGCTCTGGTAAGTTAGCGTTGCATTGCAAAATTCTTTCGTTATCTTCCGCTGGAAATGAAGGGGCGCTGACTTCAGCCAAAAGTCGGCGATATTCCAGTTCTTGCTTGTCTTCGCTGGGCTCAATTTTCGGGACCGAAGCGAAGCTGGAAATAATTGAAGGACACATTGAACCACGTGGTGGACAGTTTATATCTTCTTCAATCTCTTCAATTAGAGAACTATGTGGAAATGCTCTAGAAATCGAGCTAGCAGTGTTATTCGGAGAATTTCTCGATAAAAATCTTACTTCAGCTAGCCATGCCCTTTCATTTGTATTGAGTTCTTTCTCTAGTTGTAGCTCTGATTGATGTATCGGTAATGAAGTGTGGGAAGACCTAAGTCGATCCTGGCGATGTTGATTAAGTGGAAAATACTCCGAATTTGGCTTTAATTGGCCTCCGGCAGTATGAGATTGATTTCCATTTAATTGCCTCGGCTCACTTTCCTGTTCAAGGATACAAGAAAATTCACTGAAGCATGGGCTAGCTATTAAATTGGGACGAGTGGCGGTGAGCTCCTTAAAAGTATCGGAAGTATCGCCTATTAGTCGTGCAACGCTACTGTTGCTTCTTTTTAAACCTCGATTACTACTTCGGACGCTGTCCTTTGATCCGACAATCACTTCGAAGGAACATGCGACGACGCTCTTCTCTCGCCTGATACTTTCAGTTCCTATGATGTTTTTACCCCAGGTTATGGGCATGTTAATATTAGTATCTGATTGCGATCCACTTGAGTTAATGTGTTTCGAAGATAATGGTAGAGTGACTGCTCTTAACAAAAGAGGAGAGTGACGTTGCTGACCAGCAAGTTTACCACCCAAGTCCACGACGACCTCAACACTGTACTTAAATGTAATCATTTGGCCAGGGACGCTACAAATTGTTGGGAATACATGTTCAGGGACCCTTATCGAGGTGTTGATGACAGCGGTCAATGTCGTGGGATCTACCACTATGGGGGCAAACGTTTGAGCAAGATCTTTACGGAAAATACTACTGGATCCAGCTGATGTCAAGGATAACCCCCTTAATCCTGTCTTGGACTTGGGATAATACTCTTCATGCTTCAATCTCGCAGCTTCTTTTCCTTTTACATTCGTAAATTGGGAAATTGGGGGTGCAGAGTCAATCTTTCCTTGTCTGTAAAGGGTAATAATTACGCCATTCATACTTCTAATGGGTTTTGTATGCTTTATGGTGATCTTTAATTGAAGGTTATCTCCAGGCAGACAGCCTGATTTTAAAAGTTCGATTGTCGCTGTAACTTTTTTTTGATCTTTCATGGACCTTCGGCATAGTTGGCTTTCGGCAATCAATGAAACAAGGCAGGGGAGATGGGTACGGGAGCTCTCTTCGAGACAGCTATAATCTTTATTACGAGAACTGTTATTGGCGCTCGCGATGCTCTGATTTTCACTGCCTTCGTCAGTGCTCTTATGTCCTGACTTATCGTCGACTGAGGAGCAGACACTGGTTGAATCATCTGGAAGTATAGAGTCTGTTTCTCCTAAGTGTGGCGATTCGGGGGTCGTCTTTATTCTGCCTGAAATTTGAGTTTCCCTTAATTTTTGGTTATATCGCTTTCTCTTCATTCCTCGTGATACAGGTGTGAGAGATATTATTTGCGGCTTAGGCGGAAGTATGCATCCAACATCAACAGTTTCAACTAGTGACACCTTGCATTCGCAAGTTTTTGTCGCGTTGATTGGTGTTGGTCGAGTAAGAGTGGAAGTGATTAGGTATGATATTGTGCCTCTTTCGAACTATATCGCAACACAACGTATTAGCTATTCCGATCCAAAAAAATGTAGTTTACGTAAACATACGTCAATACTTGTTGGCAGACTCTTTGGAGGGAACATTAATTCAAAGTTAAATTCATATATGCCGGCCTCGAGTCGCCCTTCGCCGGACAAAGTTATTTCATCTTGAAATAGCGAAGCATGTCCATTCCCAAAATATTGGGATTTTCGCATGCCTTGAGCTGTGGCCAGTCCGGGGTCTACATAATGCTCATTTGCACCGTTCGGACTCTTAAACACGCGAGCAAAGCCGTGTAGGCACACAGTTAGATGGGTGATCCGAAATGGTTTAACAATAGTGAGGATGACGGCTCCCTTCACCGTGTCTCCGGGTGAGTATTTGCGATGAGGTTCGTCAGGGCGGATGTGAAAGTCGACGAGATACCGAAAGCGCGGGCGTAATTCCGAAAGCGCGCTGAACCGTGTTAGAATAGTCTTGCTTGTTGTCGACCACGATGCTGAGGACTTGCGAGATACGTCAGGGGACATATTGGCGAGGTTATACAAATGTTGCCAAGATCTGGAACCATCAGTGCCGAGTAGTTTCCTGGGCGTTGAATAGTTGAAACAGAAGGATCTGGTCAAAGATCTATACGGATGATGATATTCTCTGCGAGTGAAGACGGCCAAGTATATGGATGAATTGATCACGGTAAACCCAAGAAATTCTTTAGCAATACTCTGTATCATTAGACGAGGTATTCTCCGCGATTATCAGACATTTTGTTTGTAATCATTTTTCTGGTGACTCCGTCCGACATGTGTGTTCATTTGACCCCCGAAAATTTTCCCTCCTTTGCCACTCCGTATCGATGACTGACTTGACAATACTTCACCAGTGTTTTGCATAGAAGGAGGCGACGGATTGGTTTCCTCTTTCCCCCCACCCATATCTAAATATAACTGCATGTTGCGTGAAAATTAGACAACATTGATTATTTTATCGTCATGGTATCAGTCTTTGTCCATTCAAGTTAATTGCTTGTTAATATTATTAGTTATCTGTAGCAATCTGGATCACTTTTAGCGGTGGAAGGGATTTTAACATGACCCATAGAAAATCTCAAACCGATTCGACCAAACCAGGTGTCACCGTTACTCAAGTCCGTCTCAATTAAGAGAGAAAAGTAAATACACTTTAATTTAATGTCAAGATTCTATAACAATGAGGACAGAAGGCTCTTTTTTGGATACCACGTAGCTAAATTGTCGATAGATCGCCCCCCCTCGAACGAAACTAATATTGCACTGATCCTGGTTGATTATCACAGATCAAGCAAGCCCTCACCGATGATATATTCTCCGCCACAAGCTGCATACATGACTTCAGCCAGTTGAGTACGGTCAGCTATTAAAGGCGCCAGAAAGCTCTCCATAGCCTCGATATTCTCTGTCCAGAGAAAAGCACTTGATTTCATCTTTTCCGTCTCGGCTTTTTTGCGAGCTAGTTCAGCTGGATCACAGTCAGAAAAACAAGCCAGCTCCTTCTCTAGAGCTGCTAATTCTGTTTGTAATGAGTCATGAGTTCTCAGGAGCATGTCCCTGTTTTGCGTGTTGTTATCGCTTTCGGCGGATATGGAACTATCATCTGTGCGTTGTCTCATCTCTACTATTGTCTCGCGATCCATCATCGCCTTCGATTCGATTAATCGGCTTTGTTCAGCCTCCAGACTACTTAAAGTCTTTTCTTTGATTCGCTTTGCGTCTGATGTAAAGCACCAATACCAGTTACCACTCCCAATTTTTTCCACACGAATCAAGTTCTCATCTTGCAAGGCCTGAAGATAATCTTTGGCTTGCATTTGATTAATCGAAGCTACCGACTGCATGATTTTTTCTAGCTCTTTCAATGTGTAAACTTGCATCGTATCTTTAAGATAATCAAGTAATTTTGCCTGTTTTGCCGCGGGTGGTAGATTCTTCGGCGCCTATCATGAGGGAATAATTAGATTTATGCTAGATTCTCAAGTGTTGATGGCTTGCCATTTTCTATAACTTCGTATTTTTTTGAAATACTAAACCGTGGAGCTGTAAAGGATTCTTGTTGGATTTTTATTAGGACAGACAAAATGACTTGATGTGATTTATACATAATGGGTTGTGGATTATAAGTCTGAGTGACCGGGCCAAGAATAGTTCTTGATGGTTGAATGTCACATTGAGAACTTTGTTCACTCGCAAAATTCCTCTTGCTGCTTCTCTTCTACACATCTTTTGGGCATAATTCTATCTACCATAGTGGAGAAAGTTTCAACTTTACTGCAGTTGTTACATGTAAATATTACGGATTGGAAGCCATTTTCTAAAGCTGCTACTCATACCATATTCTGGTAGCTCCTCTTCGACAGCTGCAACAATCTAATTCAGTTTTTACATGTATCTTGACAGTTACAACAAATTCCAATTCGATGGCTACTTTTTGACCGCAAGTGGAAAATCAATTTCACAATTACGACAACTGGCACATAATCAGCGGCTCATATACGATGGTTTCCTTTCCATTGCATCGAATGCAACTTTTCGGCAGCTGCTGTATGCCATTAACTAGCAGCTACTATAAACTTTACAGCTCCTTTTCGAAAGATGCTTCTAGCTCTCAGGATTTCCCATTTCTCCTTTCTGTAACTCAGAGAAGCCGTATATCAATTGCTCTTTAATACGATTTCTCTCCGATAAACAATCATAGTCAATTAGCAAATCACAAAACGTCTGTCTTCGTTAAAAATCCCGTTCCCGTGGAGAAGGAGAATCGGGTTTACACTAAATTTTTATCAAAGTGAAAAGTTCAATATATTGTTTTTGTTGGGAATCTACACAGGAACTCTATATACAAGTGCCAAGTTTCTAGCTTCACGCTAGCTTTCATGCTGATCATCAACAATTTTTAAGATGATGGGGTTAAAGGCGTTGCCGGTAGAGTATTGTGGTGGTGAACCATCGCAAGGAACACCGGCGGCCAGATATCTTGAGCAGAGAGACACTAGCGGTGTGTCTTGCTGTTGGGGAACAACAATAAAAGAAAGATTGAAGAAGAGGTTTGATCATGTGCTGGAATGCTCACAGTAGGGAAGGAAGTCAGTAGAGCATATCAGAGAGCTGAAAATAGATGACGGCACAAAGCTATCTTCCCGAAGAAGTCGATAAAATATTACACGATAATGCTTATTGTCAAATTTGGAGAAGCTCAGCACTCTTCAGTGTCGGTAGATGAGAGGATGGAAAGGAGATGGGGGTCTCAGAGCATTCCTGCCTACTTCGAGTAAATTCAACAATAAGAAAATGTTGGCCTAAAAATGAAAGAAATAGATATCAAATGCATCTTCGCTCTAGACTAGTTGCCGGTGTTTTTCGGCTCGGAATTGGAATTAACAGAAGAGGGTAGTCCAGATCGAACATTTCTGAACCAGGCCATCGATCATCAAAATCATTTGGCAGAATTCAGGCTTTCGCTTCAGAAGAGTGGAAGCTAACACTCAATATCTTCATTACACTTACCATTGCTGTCAAGATGCTCGTCTCAAGCTTAACTCCAAGAATGAATTTCGAGATAGAGGCCAGATGGAGAGATTTGAATGTGCAAGCATTCTTAGTTTTCGTTCATCCTTACATGAGCGAATACTAAATTTAAGATATCACCATAAGCATCATACTACCTATGATGACATTCATATGACGCCGGAAATCCGAAATTCGTGGATGACCGAGCTATCACGTAGACACCGCAGGAAATTTATCATCATCTTCTATCATCCGGGCTTGCAACTGCAGATGAAATAGCTGAACATCAATTTTACTACCAGTAGAGACAAGCCAACAAAAGCTACCGGAGACGCGACGACGTCCCAGTATATTCTGCAGGAATATTGCTGGAAGAGAATAATGACAGGTATCATCATAGGTCCATTTTTGTGGCTAATTTTCATGCTTTAGGTTTTGACATTCGTGCCTCTATCGACGCTCTTTCGGGAACAACGAGAGCAATAGCCATCGATGCAACCTATGGTACTAACAATGCAGGTATGGAGCTATACGCCGTACTTGCTGAGCTTGATGGAATTATGATAAGGATCAACTTGTTTCTCTAAAAGATGAAGCTCCGACGAGGCCTGATTGGCAGTGAGCTAAAGAAAAAATTCAGTGGCTAATAGGCAAAATTAATAATCATTATGCCCACGATAACATGAAATTTGTCGCAAAATCCCTGGAAGACGTCGCAGGGATAATCAAACTTCACAATGAAATCAAGGAGCTTGAGAGTTCTCGTACGATGCCACATACTTGGGCTCTTAGAAAATTCCCTTCACCAAGGTATTATGAACGTTATTTTGATTTGATTTCAATTAACCCGATCAGGAAACCCAAGGGCCCATGCAGGTGTCTAACTGTGTATATTTACATGGGAGGAAACCTTTCGGTAAAAACCCCCCAAAACTGCCATCTAACATCTTCAT
>JAKRRZ010000274.1:0-25237 GCA_022627015.2 Podosphaera aphanis
TTTCAGACTAGCTGGGGTAGAATTCCATTAGTGTGATAGTGCATAAATTGATCCTTGTATTATCCCTGAAGCGAGATTATACCCTGCTATTGCAAGGCGACGAATTTTATCGTAGTGATATAGTACATTTCCACAGTAGTATAGGGACCTACTAGGGATTGGGCTTGCGGGTAATCCCGTGGGGAGCAAGGTTGAACGCTTGCCCGGTTCACTCCCGGAGTTCCGAAAGGCAAGATTGGGAAATGAGATCGGTAGTTGTAATGTATGGGGATATTTGATTGGAGTTAGGATGGGTTACGGAGTTCGGGTTTGGGTTCCTTTTCTGGGGTTTTAAGTGGATCTCGGGTTAAGCGACTAGCAAATCGTAATAGTCATGGGTTATAACGATTGTACATAAATACTCAGAGAGCTAGACACCTTATGAAACGTGCTACGTTTGGTTATCTCTCTAACATGTACATATCTATCCAAAAATATATTTAATTTCCGTGCCTTCTCCTGTTTCTCCTCGTTCCCGTCTATTATCCGTCACAGAAAAGAGCTTGCTAGTGACTTCATCGACAATTGGAACCAAACAAAAACCCAAAATACCTATTGGCTGCTATGAGACTCATTCTGTCGATCATAAGATTCACCCCATCAGTGTTAAAAAAATCCAGATCAACTTCTAAATTCAGTAGCTCTTTAACCAACGTTACAGGATAACTTTTTGGATCTTTGTGTACCTTCAGAATAAATATATTCGATGCCGTCGCTTTTAGTCGATTGTTCTTTGTTTTATTTGACCGAATGATCATTTTCCAATATTTAAGAGTCCAATGATAATGCTCTAAAACCCACTGCACACTCGGCCCTCTGTTGCGCCTTCGAAAGCTCCCATTTCCACAGCCCTCAAATCTTTTTGATAAATCTCAATTCACAATCACCTAGAGAACGTCACTTTCTCTCTCCAAAGGTCTAGTTTTTGTCGACGCTTCGGATGTTTCGCTCCTGCTACTGGGAAGAAAAGGAACCAGACCTCGCTTTACTCGAGACGTTAACTTCAACAGTCGTCTACACACGGGTGTTGCTACACTATTTGGTGCTTTCATTCGATACATAGCCACCTTCGCTCTATAAAAACCTAGAATTCCTGCCACATCTGCTTCATATTCGTCCTCGTCCATATTCGTCCTCGTCCAGCCAGGAAGTGATGGAGAATATTTTGTTTTGTGAAAGCTTTCTCATTCTAAAAAAACCACAGAATATTGGCATATAAAGTTACAGTAATGAAACAGGGTCGTGCTATTACTCTTAACATGACCATCCGACTAAAATTTACAACATGGCCCGATGTTAACGCATGATTCTGACTCGTGGTGAAATGACACGCTCAAAATTGTGCAATAGACAGTAAATGCCAAGATCGTCACAAATGCTCTAAATAATCGTTATTTTCCTGCAAAAAGATATCACAGATTTATAAACAGGATAAATAGTTCATGGGAATAAAGAAGCAAGAATTTTGAAGTGGTCATTGTTGAGTTATCGTAAGGATTAACCATCATGGTCGAATTATTGCACATTTTTGAACGCTACTGTACATGCGTATGTTGATCTGACACAGAGAAAGAGAATAGAATGATCCAACAAATACGTTTAGTAATCTCTCTCAAGGGTCCTGAATTTACTAGCGTCTTTGTGGGCCCGCAAAAATACAGAAAATAAACATGGGTGAATCCTTGTATATTTATGGTCTGAATTATCGCTTATTCGCGCGCTAGGTCACTTGGAGCTCTCGCAAAAATAACCGCTCACCGTCCACAGTGCAGTGCATCGGGGGCCGACAATCAACCAACATCGCTTCTATCAAATTGCCTTTAGAACATAACACATCAACCTCTTTTCTCATCCTTAACTGAAGGTCCGTAAGCTAATAAAATATTTATTCCATAACTACTTAAACTCAGGAGAAAAATTCCCCCGATATACCAGAAAGTAGTCGCCGCTCCGCTACCCTCGAAGAACAAATACTTATTATTATCCTCGTGAATTCTTTTTTAGATGTGAGACACAAGTATGCCGACAAGGCGTCAAACTGTGTTCACTGCCCATGGAGGCGCCACCAAGTGCTGTAACAATACTTTGTGCTTAGCATAGGGTGGTGGATTGACCGATGTAAATAAGTAGATTCAGATTAGTCTCATAGAAAATGTCGAAACGACGCTAATACATTCATTATTTTTCGTACACGGAAGACATACAAAATGGCGAGTATCATTTTGGAAATAGGCTTAGCCAAAAAGCTTTTCAAAGAAATTTGGATGGCAAAGCCCCTGTCGTAAATTGACTTTCACATTCGGGACCCTTGAGAGAGACTAGTACTACATAGTACTTGTAGAAGAAGTGTTCAGAAACTAGACAGATTGAGCTACAACCTTTCTCTATAAAGCTGGCGTAAAAGTTAGACACGAAGGTTCTGTAGCGCGCGGGAGATAAGCAACGTTGAGGTGAAAATCATACCAAATCATAAAGTACGAGGTACACTAGTATTGCGCAATCTTCTCCAATTAACTCGCAATATCACCAACAAATAATGTGTGTCATGGGTATAACTGGCTGATAGGCAGTGTAAGAGGCATCGAAGGGCATGAAGCGCCAGGATAAAGGATTCGGAGAATTCATGTGACCTGAAGTACTGGTGGCGGTGGCTGAAACTGCCGGAATCACGTGATGCGAGTCCAAGGGACTATTACATGTCTTTTTTTTAATCATTCTTGTGTATGCATCTTTATGGCTGACACGAATGACCCTGGTGCGGTACATGGAGCGATGTCTCAACATAACATGAGGGGCACTCACACCGAACATCAATTGAAGACACAACTCGAAGTCAGGCGCCTTACAGCTCTTTCTACCCTCAACCGTAGATGTCTGCCGTAGGAATGCATTTCAGCCACCCACGGCTGTCCGGTGTGCCTTCGACATCGTCACCTACATAACCAGGCGAGAAATGTGGTGTGAGGGTCTAGCTGGATTCGAACCAGCTTTCTCCTGTCTCAAGTGGGGCATGTACTCTACTGGGGAGAATGGCCCGGACGCTGTACCATACCACCATCCGACCAAAAGATCCCTTCGCAAACGTGAAAACCCACAGCTACATTTACATGTAATAATTTATTGTGATATGGTTACACAACCCAACCCAACATACAGCTTCTCGTCGTCGACTATCCAACACCGCACCAACTAAGCTGCCATCAAATCCCAACTTCTTCTTGGCCTCAATTAGAGAGGGATTAGAAGTTTTCTCAGATGGATTAAGCAACGTGGTTACATACTGATTTCCGTTTTGTATCACTAAGGCACTTGCGAGAGTATATACATGTAAAAATCCACAACATGCGAATGGTAGAGAATTCCAATACGAGAAAATGCTACATTCAGATCTGTCTAATGCTAACTACATATTTACTCGGATAGGTTTCTAGTCTAACATTTGTGGAATAATTGTAAATAAATGAGCAAACGAAACCAAACAACTATTCTATTCAGACGGTGGAGCATCCAAATTCATCCTCGCTAAGATAGTGAAATCCAGGAGGACTTTGACCCTCTTCTGAACACGACAAAACCTATGTGGCTAATGGAGATATGGCTTGGCGACTTTTTGGGAGGCTGGCGCCATGAATGTGACAGTATGCACCGCAGCTTAATTTTTGCAAACTTGTGCCTTCTCGACTTACTACCAAAACCTACTCAGAACCTTTAGCGTGCCAGAACGAATTCGGCCGTCTCGGCTAGCAATACAGAGAAGACAGCTAGACACGTCAAGGTCAGTGAATAAAATATAGTACTTGTTGTAGTGTTCTCTTGTGTATGTTTGATTATTTTTTACTAAAACCTTGAGATTTCATTCATCTCACAAGAGAATCCTAGTCCAATTTCAATGTCCGAGAGCTGTGAATTACATCAATTATGCTCGATAGGCAGGGATGTATCATACTCGAAGGATTTAATATCTTGCCCGCCCAGCTTCGGGAGGCGGTGAAGGCATTGTTGAGGACTGAGGCGTAGATCTGTTAGTGGTAGGTAATGCGTAATCGATGAGGGAAACGGCTACTGTCGGAACATCTCTGCTCTCTATAGTAGATCGCTCTAGAATGAATTCAACTTCTGTATTGACTAGTTCTATAAGCTCCTCGTCTTCGGTCAAAGGTACACTTGTTTCTGCAATGTCGGCTGATTCCTGTATGTCAACGTGTTGGGAGTATAGTAGCTCTTTAATGGAGTCTTCCATTCTGATTTTCACTCTGAGGTATCTCGAACTCATTGGTAGTTTGCTGGGGGCAGATCCTGTTGCAAATGAGTAATTAGCTATAACAGAGGTAACATATCAACGAACATGGCTTGTAGCAACGCTTTTTTGCACGATATCTTCTGGTTCGTTATTGCTGAGTTCCGCTGGTAGAATCTTGATAGCTATTATCACCATCGTCGTCTACTTGTTATCGCTTGTGTGATTTTTCCGTAAGAAAGGAGGGTAGTGTGCTGGGGAAGGGTCCATCAGAAGTCCTAGAAAGGTTACGCGTAGTGGCTCTCATGACGGCGTTTAGCCTAACCATTGCTGATTGATTTCGAGATTTATATTGAAGTATTTTGGGCTATTAAAAAGGAACACTTTATGGCTTCAATCGAGGTACGACCGTTGTTGGCCGATGAGTAAAGCGCAATAGTTATCTCCATGTTGACGACCACGAGTGGTACATAATTGAGTTTAAGGAAACGTGAAGCTGGCAATGAAATCAATATTCGTCCAAGTCAAATTTACCGATAAATTTGCAGCGTACCATATGTACCGGTATGGTGTCGGAGCTTGAAAATCAATAGTTTGTTTCACTGCAGATCCCGAATCATGGAATGCAGCAAAGATAATTACCGACCAGCAAACAGGCAGGAAAAGACTGAGCTTCAAAGGTAAACCTTCAAATATCCATCTTAGCCTTAGCAGGGCCCAAAGTAGTGTCGCCACTCAGATAAGAAGCGAGCAAACTATTCCTCCAGGGTAGGTTTTGTCTAGAGGAGCAAAAAGCGGGGGCTTGTGAGGGCCATCTCTGCCTGATTCGGTATCATATCAGGAGAGATCAATTTTTTGTTATACTTTTAATAGATTTGACAAGGATAATTTGTATGGTGTTTTTATCCCGCTGAGATTTTGTCCACTAAGCTAATTCTTGAAGCTAACCCAAATTAAGTCATTTTATTTCTACTTCTAATTTTCTACTCTTTCTAATACGCAAAATGATTGCTGCTACAAGTTCATTGATGGTTTCATATGCCTCCTCTATCACACATAATAGCCTCATGTCTTCTTACTAATGAGTTTTCCAGCTTTTTCGACTTCGTAGCATCATCCCAAGTCCATGCTTTAATCACAGCTTCTCCAAATTCGTCGTAAAACCACTACTGTTTCCCACCATTCAGTCTCGAATAAAGTTACTGTAAGTAGTCCTTCACTCCATCTCACAAATGCTTCTTTGGGTTAAGGTCGCGGTATAGCGGCCACTCGATTTTTGATGATGAACCTCTCCCGTTATTCGTAAAAAGTGCAAGCCCAAGCATACGCAATGCATCTCTAATATATCTATTCAAAATATTGTCTCAACTTCTCAGCTTTTTAATCATTAAGCCGGTGATAGAAATTCTTCAACCATATTGATCGGATGATTAGTCCACTGAGCCTTTGAACTAAAAATTAAGGTACAGACCTTTCGGGTAGCTCACTTTCTTGGGTATGTGCTGTTTTTATGCCAAATTTTATCGTTGAAGATAAAGTCTATATAATTCTCATCAGTCCAGCTTATTTCTTCTACTCTTTTCAGATCGAGGGGGCTTCTTAAGCTTCTTCAGTAACGGATGAGGCTGTTATTCTCTTCGTAACTTATACTTTGTGAGAATATTAGAATGTGGATATTCTTAGTACGGATGTTGATGGTCTTGCTTTTGAAGTTGATGGAAGCTGCAATGATGGAGAGGGGTGCTGGTGTGAGGGACATGATAATCTGCAGCCAGCTAAAGATTCAGGCAAAAACTTTAGGCTTCAGTTAGCCTTGAAACTCGCAGGGATTACACCCCTGAAGCGAGAGTTTTCTCCACTAGACGGACACTACCCTGGAGGAATAGTATCGGGCTCAACTCTTATCTGTACAGAAGAAAAGTCCCTGGAGTACACGACCCGAGCTGTCAATTTGGAGCTCCGTCCCAAAACGTCAAGCACATGGTCCTGGCGTGTCCGCAGTGGGCAAGGGGAAGAGGTGAAGTCCTCTGATTAGCTAAAGATAGGTCTTTCGAAGCCATAATGAACAGCGCAGAGGATGTGGCTAGAATCACGCAGTGGATAATCAATCACTCAAGGCTGGATAGAGCAGTTTCGACTTGTAGGGGAAGTCGAAAAAGCAACTTCCGAAAAAATGAAGCGATCTGGAAAGGGATAGGACGGAATCCACACTGGCTGAACAATGAAAATTGCACTTCCTAAAGGTTAGCCTGAAACTCAACAGTCATAAGACATGCAGGATCAGGGGGGTTTTACCAATTCGGTTTCCTCCTATGTAAATAATAAGGATATAGTCACCTGCATGGACCCATTGGGTGCCTGATCGGGTTAAATGAAATGAAATCAAATCAAATCAAATAGTTTGTTTCAAATAATTCGACAGTTTGAATCCGTCCATACCCCATTTTTAAGCGAATATATCGTCATATGAATATTATAAGGGTCAGACCCATAAAACATCGTACTACACGTACACGTACATCGTTATATAGAACAGCACTGTCAAGATCAGATGACTAGTATGTTAGTCATCAGCCTCGCTTATGTATATCAGGGCACACACCTGAGTTTGGCTATAAACCATCCATCTACATACACAGATACCGTAATATGTCTACTCTTCCTGACCTCACTATTCTGACATGCACGTAGGCGATTTGGAATCACATGACTATTTTGGGCGACTGGAGGTCACATGTATCGATTTTGATTGATTGATTAGGTGTGGCGCAGGTGGCTCGTGCGTGTTTCAAAGCTTGAGCTCCCATACAAATTATCAGATTTTTAAGCGTAAATAACTTCACAACCAGTGCCTTTCAGATAAAATTTGATTCCCAAAATTGTTCTTTATATACTTATCTATCAATTAAGAAAAAGAATTTTAATTTTAGACAGTGCTGGTGAAATTCATTTGGGTTTAAAAACTTGGTGTTTATAGAACCGATAGTTGTTGATTTTCATGTTGCGACACCGTACATGTATCCACCTAGGTAGGTCAGGCGAACACCGAATACACGTACCTTCTGGGGGATGCTTACTCTTGTGCTAGGGGTTAGTTTTCACCATGCACTGAAACCTCGCTTATGCATATTATCCCTTCTAGTCCTGCACGATCCCTGCTGGTCTTCGCACTAATAAATTATTGGCCTGGACGATCAGCTGTTTATTCTCAATGCCTCCCCACCATCAAACCTCTCCTTGTGTTTGTCGCCGACAACATCACCAACATTATCATCATTATCATGACCACCACCATCGACATTATTATCCAAAACAAACTTCACGTGAATATTCTTTAGATTTAACATGTGTAAGCGTAAGTCCATTGATTTTCACAGTAAATTTTTCACAGGTTATTTGCTCCTTGCCCAAAAATGAATCAGCTACAACTACCTCTTTCGACGACTTACTCCTAATGATTAAACCAAACCCAATGTCTTCAGGCCAAGAGGTAAAATCACCTATGTCGCGGAAAAAATGAGGAAGTATCTCTGCCTGATGTTTTGCAGGAGTTTCGTGGAGACAGCAAGGCTGCTTCCTGCCTCTTCCAAGAGGAAGGGGTTGAATTACCTCAGATTCATATTCCTAGAGAATAATACCGCTGATACATGGAATGGTGAAAATGAGACCATGAATATTTGTGACGTAGGAAAATTCTCCTTCACACAGCGCTGCAAGAACAATTCATGGGTTTCGAGGGAAGTTCATCACTCCGATCGAACGGCCTCCTCATTCCCGACCCCAATCTGATTGAAGGCGTGTGGGACATAGTGAAAAACTGAATACAGTACCATTACCAGAGGTTTGATAGTTGAAGCCAGTGATCCGACAATGAACTTCGAGGGGTAGTGAATGAAGAATAGAATGACGCCACCAAGCCAGACAAGCTGGAGAAGCTGGAGAAGCTTATCGACGCATGTCTAAGAGATGAGGGCAGTCATACTTTCTCAAGGCGGACCTGTAAAATATTAAATATGCTGCTCGTTAATCTAACATTGATTTAATTCAAAAAAATCACCAGATTGAGTTAAGCTTGTAAACTAGCACCAATGGCTAAAACCTCGTGTAGGGCAAAAACACCAAACAAATAATCCATCCCTGTCGGAATCTCTGAAAACTTCATTTCAAAAAAGATGCTACCTAACTAGGCTTAAATGGCCATTTTTCGCCCATAACTTGGATCCACTGGCTAAAACTTACCCTAGTGGTAGAGTACCTCACGCACGGTTGGTTACCTTATGAGCTGCTTCGAGCGGCTAACAATTTGGAGCCATTATTCCAACCCGAAGCCATTGAACCTCGAACGACGCTTATGCGCTCCGATCTGGCCACAAGCTGCTCCCCAGGAATAAGCGTTACTCGCTATAACAAGAGCGCATATTTAATCGCTGTGTTAAGCGAAGCGCATAAATGCTATGAAGCACTGGGAAGGGCTCTTGAGCCAACGGAAAGGCATTAAGACGGCATCTCAAAACGGGGACCTTGCGCTAAGGTAGTTGTCGGTCAACTAGCCGATCTTCCAAAACATTTCTTCTGCCGAAATCGCGATATGGGGGTATTTGAAGAAATCCCGATGTTTGAAAAGATATGGTTCAAATCTAACTTTGACAGAGTTATGCCGAACACCTTCATACCAGCTTTCATAGGTCAAGATACGACCCGATCCCCCGGATTTGATTGAGAAATAGGTCATAGCTCTCACTAAATCTCCAAGGATATGGGTGAAGGAAGTCCGCTAATTTTATGCAGGAGAGGAAATTCTTCATGCTCATCTAACAAAGTCTTGTCGACAGACTTTTTGATAAGAATGTTGAATATGCAGGAACTGATGAGCATCGCATCTTATACTGGACTCTCCGCGAATTCATCGTCAATTTTAAAGTTTATAGATTTTACCCAGCCGGCTTGTCTTCAGTCGTGGCTTGCTTGCTATTAGTAGTTCTCAATAAATTCGAAATTCACGCCGTGTCCGAGGGCTCTCTTTTGAGAGTAGTAGTGGTAGTATTAGTCGATGCGTAAATATACATGTATTTGTTATCACTGCTAGCATGAAGTTACGTGTAGATCCCAAATTTTATCCGACTAGAGGAGCCGGATAATTAAGCATGTTGAAACTCAGCGCACGTTTTGGGACCACATGAAAACTTGGTCCGATTTGGTAGATGTATGTACCAGGGAAATGGGATACCGCCCTTGCCCAAATTACTTCTAAAAATCTTATTTTTTGAGGGTTTCAAGAGGAGGCTGTGCAGGGGAAAAGATCATTTGATCATTTCAATCTCGATCTCTGCTTCGGGGCTGACAAACCACAGTAAGTTTTGTTCATCACTGCAGGTTCCATGAATGGAGGTATTGACGAGACTTACTGCACCTTCAGACCCCTACCATAAAAATAAGCTTTTAAAAACGGATGATGCCTGCACATGCATTCCACCTCTTTTAGTCACCATATCGTCTCAAATATCAACTTTGTCTCGATGTTTGTTATATTTCACTTGCATTTGGCCCTGTAAATACTCCACAAAAAAATAAGTTTCTTTGAAGTAATTTGGGCAAGGGGAGTAATAAGGCCAAATAAAAATGGATCCAGGGATTCATTTTTCTTAAGCAGATTATCATACCGGTATCCTCATCCTTGCAACGACCTATGAGCAACAAGTCAATCAATATATTGATATGAGTTTTGACGAGAGATCCAAAAAAAGATAAACATCGCTTCCGGACTCGGTATTTTGGCGTCCTTAGCCTGGCATCGATGATAGAGAAGATGAATGAATAAGCATAAAAAGGATCCCAGATTTAATTACACACATACCCTCGATGTTGGAGTGGAGAAGTGTGAAAGCTTAACGCGAATTCGACTCCTCTCCGGCACCATTGCTGGCACAACGGTCAAGAAGAAACACGTGTCAAGATTATTGACGTATAAATTAGTCATCATCATATCTCGGTTAGTGTACGCTAGCTATACTGATTTGGGCCAGTACATGTATCATCAGCGCATTTCAACCCAGAGGAAGAAGATACCGTTCATATAATTCCATGTCCACAGCATCTTTTCAACGTTTGGCGATTTACTTTTGAAATGAAGCCGTAGTGATACCTCTCTCGTAAGTGCTGCGGATAGATGGGTGGGTGACCTAGTAAGTTGAAGATGGATGCGTCGGCATGGAAATAAGTGCAGACGTAGAGAAAAATGATGATAATTCTCTTGGAGCAGCTGGAATATCCGAACCTGCTCGTTGTCAGTCGCCGGTACGGGGCCGTCAGTACTACATGTTTTATGATACAAAGTCCAAAATATAAGGGTCCGTGGTGTCGGTATGCATCATTCTCGGAAAATGCTCACCCATCCAAAGATGCACGCTTTCAACGATTTAAGGCGTGCATCGTTATTTGGGGGGAGCATTTTCCGAGAGAAATGCATACCGAACGGACCCTAAACTTCTTGTCCCAATCTCTCGGCTCTCCCCTGACAGACTGAGTGACCCGAGTGAGGGAGGGAGTAAAGACGACAAAAATTTGGTGAAAGTTTATTTGGACCACGGACATCGGCTCTTCTTGCTCGTTAAAAATAAATTCAAGGATGTCGTGCCGAGTACCTGTCATTTGGATTTAGGCTCTTGTACTAGTTACACTTAAGGTAGGATTGTCGGACTATCAGATTCTTCCGACATAACCAATGAGTACCTCGTAATTCATTGAGCTCTTCATATTTGACTTGAATCAGTGATGCGGGCCTATTGATTGTGGACTCGGACTCCGGCTGTGGTGGCAAGCAGTATGAGGTGAGACCTGAAATTGCATTGCTATACATGTCACAACAACTAATGACTGTACAAAATAGCAATCAAACCTCGAGATAAACGGTCAAAGTCATTTCATCGAATCCAATTCTGTGGGATGAGAATGGTGGGAACAGAGGAAGGAAAAAATGCGAATCAACATACGGCACTGTACACGGAATTTATTTTCCTGATTTGAAAAGGTATTTATTTAGAAATATATCTCTATATATATATAAAGATCAAGATAAATATTTACGTCTGTATATTTGCATTGGAGTGTAGATTTCATAGAGTGTTTCCGACTTCCCCTCGGACCAAGTAAGAGGAGGCCAATGAGTGAGAGAGCCAGCCCAGCAACCCAGCCAAGTGGCTCAATGACCTGCTTGCTATGTAATTAGATAGATCTATTTGAACAACCCTTTGGCTTTTTTTGCAGGGCTCGGAGGGCTGACATTTCCGTTTTCTCCGTCTTAAATGCTTGGTTTTTCCTCCACTTCCGTTTTTATCGATCGACTCGGTAATGAGAGTCGAACTCTGATTGTAATCATGGCAGATAGAGAGAGGACGGAGAAATGTATGATGAACACACGACAATGAATGATATGGATTTAATGATTCTCATGCATTAAGAATCAATCATCTTGTCGTGACCAGAGATCGGGGCCATAGAGCGAGATTGATGAAACCAAATATTCCTGGATCAAAGCAGCATCTGCAGGTATTTACCCCTCTCGCCGCGTGCAGGGAATCCGTCAGTCAATCCATCCGTCGCCGAAGCTTGGCGACGAGCGGTGGCGGGGGGGGGGAGAGGCGATTAATAATTATGTTGCATGTATTATGATGGATGGTATTATGCATCGCTAAAAATACTTCCATCGCTCTTCATTACTTACTTCCGCAGAGGGCATTTCAGGATATTGAGGTTTGTTCAATCACTCTCAGGGAATTTGACACGCACGCGCAAATAGGGCGACAGAAAATGAAACCAAATCCCAGATTCTGGTTGGCGGGCGTGCGGGTGGATGGTACGATTAGGGTTCATGTATCGTTGGTCATAACTAGATGGGACTGGGCGATACAGCCAAGGTTCGTCTGGGTTCCCGGAAACCGACTAACCCCAAGAATCTTGTGAAATACATACTAGTAGCAGCGGTTAACGTGTGGTCGGCCCCGTTCATCCCCTTACCCACTCGGACTCCGTTGCAGCTCTTGTCCTCCGTTCTGTGGAGCTATCATTCGAAGCTCATCCATCCATGCCACGACTTGCATCATTTGCCCCATCCTCTTTTGTTTTTATGAGAAAAGCTTCTTCGATACGATTTGCTTGTTACAAGATCATCTTGACAACCTCTGGTCCTGGATACCCACAATTTTCCAGATCTATCTCCTGGGATGATGGCATATTAGGGAATTAGAGGGACAACACTTCTTGCAACTACAAAGCCGAGCTCCAGCCCAGCTCTGGTACCTGTTATCCGATTTCCCGTCCTCAGCCGTGGCGTCTCCTCGGACATCACCCATCATCATCCCTAACCATAGTTTCCCACATCATCCATCCGCTCCAACGACTTGTTTCTCCTTGTCAGCCTCACCAACGCGGTGTAGCTTTTCAACCGACCCCCGAAGTCTCAATTAACACAAGACGTGGAGTGGAAACTGCGTAGATAACAGACGGGGATCGACGAAAGACGAAGAAAGATCATGGCTGCTCCGATCCCTACAGATCGCCCTTCAACTGTCAGTCGAATTAGTCGTGTGACAAAGGGAGGCAGGAGACTCACATACGTTCTCACGGTCATTCAACAACCCGAGCGGGCAAGAGCATGTGGCTCGGGAGCGAAGTGTGGGTATCTTTCTCCTTCTTCACAGTGCAAGTAACTGAGTCTTTGACAGCATCTTCTGATCGCCGACCGGTAGATCCACCGCCGGTTGTAGATCTAAAGATTTACAACGAAGATGGAGAAGAGATAACGTTTGCGTATGAAGCCAATTTCTTCCTCTTTGTCACTTTGGATACGGCTAGTCCAGCAGTTCGTAACCGGAACCATCAAGCTGCACCTGCCTCGAACCCTGTGTTGACGGGCATGCCAGTCTCGGGGATGGCCTATCTTGATAGACCGACCGAAGCGGGCTACTTTATTTTCCCCGACCTCTCGGTCCGTCACGAAGGTCAATACGTTCTGTGTTTTAATCTCTACGAGGAGTGTAAAAACGATTGTGACCGAGACAATGATCAAAAGTGTTTTATGAGTGAAGAACCTGGTGCACCTGATTCGTCTTTTGATTGGAGAATGGAAGTCAAATCAGTCCCCTTTACAGTCTACAGTGCCAAAAAATTTCCTGGTTTGACTGAAAGTACGCACTTAAGTCGAATAGTTGCTGAACAGGGCTGTCGAGTTCGAATACGGCGTGATGCCCGTATGAGAAGAAGAGATCAGAAGATGGAATTGCAGGCGTCTCACGAAGATTACAGTCGTTACCAAGAAGAGGATATCTACCACGACCGAACTCGTTCCTGCTCCTTTGGTGGCAGTACTCATAGCACCTCAGCTCCACATCTCGAACCGAGTTGTGGCATTAGCGAAACACCGTCCCAGAATCACCAGCGATACACTCCGACAGGGCAAGGGCACGGAGGCTGTTTACCATTTATAGACCGGCAAAACTCCTCTGGCAACTCGCCTTCGTTCACACACCTAACGCTCCCACGCCCCATTCAACCTCCAGCTCAACCCAGTCCATTCCATTTTTCTAAGGTTCCGTCAAAGTATTGTTTTGATAATAGGACTGAAACTAGGAGGCATTTTTCACATATATTAAATCCTTCCCATGAACCACAGGACTACGAAACTAACCCTCGCCGAACTTCTACACCAAGCTACTCCCAGCCTTCTAGTGGGCAGAACTTTGTAAAAACAATCATGCGTCATAAATCGCCGCCGAGCTACCATTCTTATAGCCCCTCGAGTCCAAAAACTGGCCCTCTTACCGTCACCGAAGATATTTCGCCCAGGAAAAATTTCTTGCCGCTCCCTAAACCTTGCTCCCCTATTGAAAGAAATATATCTGGCCATATGTCAAACAGAGATAGGTCTCCTTTTGCTCTGGCTTGCAATTCTCCAAGTCAGTTAGAAAATTGTTTACCTCCACTCAACAAACGTCCGCTTGAGACCGCCTTGCCTAGTATTTCTTCCATGACAGACGCTCGCCTCTTCAACGGTAGTCGTCCGTTGAGTTCTGAATTGTACCATACGAGACAAAAAGATGAGCTGGCTCGTCGACGAGACTGTATGACTTACAAACGTGCTTCGGGTGCCGTTCGAGTTCGAGGGCCTCCATTATTCAGTTAAATTTTTGATAATGTTTCTCTCGGCGTACTTGGTGGTGGTGGTTTCCTTAATTTTAGTCCATGTATCCTGCTAAATGATATCCTTGTTCCCATTGGTGGTTTTTTTTGGGAAAAATTACTCGGCGTTTTATGATGATTGAATGGATTTAGGAACGAATGTGGGGAGTAGTGCAAGGTTTCATCTCGCGCAAGACTTTCTCGTGCGTTTGTATTGTTTTGTTTTGGATCTGGCGGGTAAAATCTCCGAGACGCGGAATACTACAACGGACAGTTCGGAGTCATAGGATTGGGTGTCTAGAAAATATTCACGTCTTTGAATCTTAAATAATCATTCGTGTGTGGTCTTCTACACTCATGCGGAAAATAACCAACGCAATGTGCTTTGGAATATTGATGGTGAGTTTCTGTTTCGTTGGTTATATCCTTAAGTCAAACTTTCTCCCGTGACCACGAAACCTCTTCTATTGGGATTGTATTGTTAGTAATTACATCGACTGTGTCGCGACGACAGGATTGTGAAACAGCCCAGACCCGGCTGTCGGAGCTTGTCACAGCTTGTTGGGAGAGGATCCGGAGGATCCGCCCGTTCTGTCCGTCCCGGCGGTGCCACGGGCAGCGCTCCCGAGGTCCGACCCGTTTCCGTAATTGGTTCCGTTTCACACGCGGTGCGCGCGCGGGGCACAGTCCGATCCTGGAGTCGTGGTCGGGGGACCCTGCGGCAGGTTTTCGGCACGACGGTGCGGACGGGGCAATCGTTGGCTTGTCCGGGCTACCGCGTCCATGTACCTGAATCGGCACCGGGACGGATACCATGAATGCGCCCGTCGCGCTGAGCGCTGGGTGTGTGTGCTCACGGCGGATGGAAGCCGCATTTGGACACCCACCGGTTCACGCACGGTCGGTCGGTCGGTCGGATCAGGACATCCCGTGTCAGCGCAGCGGGCTCCGCGCGCCATCACGGTGCTGCGCTGGGTCGTTGGACCCGACCTGACCGGGCTCTGCGTCCGCGTCGCGCGCCCCGATCGTCCGTTCCTGCGGCGTGGATGCGCTGGGGATCGGCGCGGGATCCGGGATTCGGTCTGCTGGGTCTGTCGCGGCTGGCTTCGGCTGGCTTCGGCTGGCTTCGGTGGAGGCGGCGATGCAGGGCGTCGGCGGTGGGGATAGGGTCGTGCGGCGCAGGGGTGGGCGTGTGGAGTGGGTGTGGGCGTGGGTGGGTGGGCGCTTGGAGACGTGGATCGGTACACATCTGCTGCCGCTGCATGGTCGTTTCCGTGTACCGGTCATCAAGTTCTCACAGCTGAAAAGCAACGTTTGTCGATTCTTGTCTCCGCATTCCTCATCTCAAATACTTGTACCGTCTCGCTAGGGTTGGGCATCGCACGTACGCTGAAAGTATGGGGCGAGCAGGGGTTTGGGCGCGTCCGCTAGCTCATGGTGGGTAGATGTCAAGACGATCTCCGCTAAACCCCGAGATTGTGTTTGGGAAAAAGTACGGTACGAAAGTAATTTCACGTCGAAGTTTAGGTAAAAATAATATTAATTATAAACTTCATTAACTCAGTTTGTGCATGTCATCAATTATTATGCACAGACCTTTGCCGAGTACTCGTAAACGTAGAATATCCGTGCTTGACAGGGATGCAGCAGGGGTCGTTTAACAATACTTCAGCCAGCTTATACTAATACGACAGCACGTTTCGTTCGTTCCTGACATGGGTTTTTGTGTGGGTGTTTATCTGAGCGAATGGACGTAGGTTCCCAATTTGGAAGTTCAAATTGATTTTTTTCTAAATTATTTATGCAAAATTATGTACATCAATGAATCATGCCACCAAATTGCATCAACTACGAATTTCCCTATCGCTGACATGCTTTGGACCAGCTTCTTTAGCTTCCCTACTGTCATGGACACTTGGCCGCCACATTTCTATGAAGCTCCTCAACTGGTAGCCATTTTACCCAAGATATCTGGAGGTAATATGTTTTCAATCCCAAGCCACACGAATTGAGTTCTTGAGAGAATGTTGGAAATGGAGACATGACGTATTTCGGAACTTTCTGATCTCCATTTCATGTAGGTTCCCAACAAGATCTAGTATATCTTGCTTGGATTGGGAGTTGTAATAACTTGGTGTTTCAAGTTATTCTGGGTATTATAAGTGGCTGAGTCATGGGGGAATTAGGAGTTATTTTGGGATTGGTTCGCCTAGATGGCCCCACAATCCACAGGATTGTGGCTTTGACTGAGTCGTAGCGAATCGTGTATTAATAGTGCACTTCTTCCACTCTATTTGATATTAATCTGAACTTCCATTCTCCAAATTCTTCACTTTTAATTTCTTCACTGAATATCGCGACTCTTCGTCTCGTGATATTTCTAACAGAGAAAGGAAGCCAGTACCTTAGTCTTGAAGCCCCCTCGCCGTGCTATGTGCTGAATAATATTGAGATTTATCCTTCACTGGCTTCGAAGGATATGATGCAACCATTCTCAACTCCCCATTGTTGTTATCCTGGTGCTCAGGTGCGACCAGGTAGGCTACCTATGACCCCAAATGTTATCACTTCAGGGAATAAGCTATGAATCTCGTATGTAAAGTCTTGAAGGTCTTCTGCCGTAGGTCATTCAACCTGCTTTCTTTGTCTGTCAATTGATGTCTATTGCCTGCCTCCCTCGACGTCTCGGTAAAAAACAAGGAGCAGTTGATTATTGTGATTCTAAATTGTCTACAGATTATATCATAATGTTGCGAAATAAATTATTTGATTTGTCCATCATCGTGCAATGCCCCCATCACAAGATATTGGTCTCCCGTGAGACGTTTTCGAGGTGCTGTTCGAGGAGAATATTTGCGTAGCACTGTTCTATGGAATATTGTTAGATTTTATCTGGTAGATTAGGCCTTGGAGATATCCTTGGATTCAAAAATGATATGTGGTTAAAAATTTTCAATCGGAGCGTATGAGTGATGTGTTGGATGAGGTGAAAGAGGGGTTAGCATAAAAGTTGAATTAGAACTTATTCACAACTTACTAATTGTTTGACTAATCGCAGTAACTACCGAATTAGGCTTAAGTCGGTGCAATGATTTTCGAAAAGGCGGTCTACGTCTCAGATGCAAGGCAGTGTACTACTACTGCTGGCCCGCATAAAGGTCGAATTGCTTGAGGATATGCAAGTCTATATGCAGGTGAAAATTCTTTTCCTTGGTCAAAGCACAGAGAGAGGGGAAGGCGAGAAGGTCTGAAAATTCGCTGAGAGCCATTCCCCCCGACTTTGAGAGTACTTTCCATATCACTTTGATTCATTTTTGACGTCTACTAAATACGTTTTAACTTGACGAAAAATCATTTTAGTAACTTGAACTTTGTCAGGTGTGAATAATAAACTGCTCAGTTTCATATTTTTTCGTCTATAGCGCCGTCAACAGTGAAATTAGATAGTATTAGGTGATGAATGAAAGTGAAGCGGAACTGATCTTAATGTCGGGGGGAATGGCTCCTTCCCCTCTCTCTGTGCTTTGACCCAAGGAAGAAGAATTTTCACCTGCATATGAACTTGCATATCCTCAAGCAAAACGACATTTATGCGGGCCAGCAGTAGTAGAGCTCTTAATAGCCGATAAGGTCTATAGTTTTCGAAGATCATAAATTACATGAGACGAATCTGAATTGGGCAACTGAGTAAGACAAGGGCGAGCTGATAAACATGCTGTGGGTTGATGTTTGTTGTGGTGGTGTTGTGGGACGATGCTGGGAGATGAAGCGACAGCATGACATTGTGTGGAAAGATGGGGCTGAGCATAACTTTAATTGCCTAAGGCTTTCATTTATGGAATTTAAAAATGACCAGGGTCAGGGTTAAGCTACAGGCTCACAGGGGTATTCTTTCTCCTGCAATCGGCGGGGCCATTCAGGGGTATATCTCTGCCATCTTACATAATCTTCATGGATAGGGGCCAGGCTTAGTGGCCTCAGGTCACACACACTTTTCCTCTCCAACAACTTCGATCCCACTTCCACACTATATCCAACTCCAAAATAGTCTTTGGTTCCGCTAACCACGCGCATTCAACACCTGCCATCCAATTTTCGTACTTAAAATCTTTTCTCCAAAACAATTCTTTGATTTCCCATCAAATTCCGAGGTAAGCTATTCGGTAAGACGTTCCAGCAGCTTTCAAGGGTTCGTTGAACTGCCTCACAGCATAAACCCCTCCCCGAGGCTTCGAAAATTCCAGGCCGTCACTCCAACAAACTCAATCGAGAGATTAAAGAGGGTCGGAAGGTGGTGTGGTACACCGTCCGGGCCGTTCTCCCAAGTAGAGTCTGGGCAGCTTGGACACATGCCCCACTCGAGACAGGAGAAAGCTAGTTCGAATCCAGTAAGACCCGTTAACCACACTCTCTCGCGGTGGTGTTTTTCTCATAGCTTGATGAAAGCATATTCAGATAACCATGGGTTTTTCTCGCTTTTCCCTGTGGTGGATATTCACGGAAGAGGCTACATGTCGCAAGACGTTATCCTCGCAGTGGTATCTGCAAATGAAATCTGAGTATGAGTGTTCCAGAACGTCAAAATGAGTCATTCTATGAGGAACACACCTTCCGTAATCATACGTGTCATAGCTTCAGGCTGCATACACAAGTTTGATTTTTCAAAATAAAAAAAAGAACCCCCCCATAGCACGTCCATTCCTAAGTGCTTGACTTTAAATTTTTGTAAACCCATCAATTCTTTCCCGATCCCTCTTCAAATTCGTCGAGATATTTAGTCGATCCAGAAATTTACCCCTTGACGCCCTCCAAATCACAGAAAATGGCCAGAGATGAAGGAAAACTGCCTCTGAATGGGCATACCATGATCGACACTCCATAGTCGTACCAAGAATCATCAGGCGATAACTTGGCTTATTCTGACCGGTACAGGTCTTCTTTGATCCAGGAAAGTCATTTGACGGAATGGCTTTGATTTCACGCAAAGGTAGACCTACCTCCGACCTACCCATAATCTGAGGATATGACTGAGCGATGGTTTGAATAACTCGCCATATCAGAGATCATGGCTGTGAATCCGTGTAATCGTTATTATATGGATAAGACAACCATTTGAGAAGGTACAGGATCAAACTGTCTGGTAATTTTATTCGGGATAAATAGCCTGGATTGCGTGGATGAGCGCCATTCATCGAGAGTGTCTCGGGGCTCTATCTCCACATCCAGAATTTAAGGGCCAACGGAAGAGGATGCGATCTCCAAACAAGTCAACCCAAATCGCTTCGTCCGTCGCGACCTCAGCCCATGCAACAGCCCTCCTATCTCGAGTAACCAATTCCAAAGCAATCACCGCCGACAAAGCCATCTCAATTCTCGAAACGCATGGTTCCTTATATCCTATGAACTCTGATGTGAGCCGCCCTCTAAGACTCGCCATTGATTCTCTCCGTACATAGAACAACACGCCGCAATTAGTTCCTTCCATCCATCCCGGCCTTTGCCGACTCATCACTGAACAAACTGATCGCGTTATCCAAAAAATATCAGAAGGTGTCCCGGCTCAGTCATATGCAACAGCTCTCGACTCGATCCTTACCCCCTTTAAAACACGAAGCGAATGTTTCTCCTCGTGTTACAAGGGAACTTACCATAAAACCAACTGCTATTACCGACTCAATGAAAATGCAACTGGTGCTGAAATTTTCCGCGAAACCACTAGAGCCCTTAGGAACCCCTCAGCATCAGTTATCGCGACCCGGAAAGTCCCTAGTGGTGAAATTCACTTGACCTTTGCGTCTGCGGCAAAGAAGAATCTCTACGAAAATGATACCAGGTTTAGATTTTTATTCGGGCCAGACGGTTCTGTTAGGTCTCGGAGACTTACCGTTGTTGCACACGGCATCCCTACGACAGCAATCGACCCTATTGACTTGGCTGCCACGCCTGCACACCTCAAGCTACAGAACCCTCTCTAGCCACTCGAAATTAATTTTCTACGATTGAGTTGGCCTTGAAAAGCTAAACGACTTAGTCTTCAACTTGGATCATTGATAATCACTGTCGCTTTAGAAAACCAGGCCAATGCTTTAATTCACCACGGGTTGATAATCGAAGGAGAAATTTGCACTTGCTAAGTTTACTCGGAGGATTGCAAAGTCACTCGCTGCTTCCGCTGTCAAAAGTATCACCGCACGACTGCTAAATTCTGCCGCGAACCTGTACGCTGTGGTTTTTGTGCTGGCGCGCACGCGACGTCAAATTGCATTATCAAAGAATCCGGCAGAGGCTCAGCCTGCCACGCCTGTGGGAAAACAGGCCACACTGCCTGGGCGAAGAAATGCTCAACTAGAGCCAAAGATGTCATTAGAGCACGCTAGGCTTATGTTTCATGTCCAGTAAGATATAAATCCAACACGCCAATTCTCCCTACTTTTATTGCCCCAACCCTCCAAGTATCTAAACCAAAATGGACTGAGGTCAGGCAGACCAAGAAGCGACCTAGGGAACGACCTTCGGGGCTCGAAGTTGCTGCCCGACTGATGCACTCAATCATATAGCTTTCCCACTGCTGCCGATGACTCCATGAATCTCTCAGGCCCAAACCCCTTTATTGCTTTGCAGAGCTCCTCAACAACCCCCCTAAATCCATCCAAAAGACAGGCTCCGGTAAAAATATCCGCTTCTACTACGCCGACTCAAACCTCTTCTTCCCAGATGTCACTTAATGAATAAACCCAACATTCTTCAATTCAACGTTCATGCTAGTAATAAGGTTATGTCTCCACTAATCGCTGACCATCAAACACCCGCCTACGACATACTTGCCATTCAGGAACCTTGGCTCAATCGACAAACCTCTTCTACTCACTGCTCTTCATCCTCTCTTTTCACTTTTGTATACGAGCCTGGCCTCACGCGTTTTTGCTATCTGATAGATATAAGACTGGATCCTGACACTTGGTCTGCAAGCTTTAGCTGGCCAGACGTGTGCTCCCTCTACCTTCATTTAACTTCCGGCTACCTCACATTCCATAATGTCTATTGCCCCCAGCCAGATCCTACTCTTCGCGTTCCTGCCCTGAGCAGCTCGATAATTTAATAAGGGTGCTGTCATCTTCTCCCAACATACAACACATTGTATTGGGAGATTTTAACTTTCATCATCCACTATGGCCCGGGGTTTCTTACCCGACTCAACACCTCGCTGCTTCCCATCTCCTTGATATCACTGATTAGCATGCCCTTGATCTTCTAACCCCTCCGGGTCTCATCACTCGCCCCTTTCGGGGCCAAGAAACAACAATTGACCTGACTTTGGGCTCCCCTTCTGTTCAAGAAAAACTTATACGTTGCTCTACAGTTAACTAACTTGACCACGGGTCGAGTAATCTCCATTTCAGTTTTACCATCGATGTCTCTCTTGTAAAGTTGAATTCTGCTCTAATGAGAGTCTGGAAAGAGGCTGACTGTCTTGCTGCCAAGGCTGAGGCCACAGCTAGATTTCTGGCTCCCCCCACTCCTAACCTCATCGGATCTGGAGATCTACGACAATGAGGTCTCTCGTGTCATAGAACAAATAGTGCGTACTAATGTTCCTCTCCGTGAATCTTCTCCTCACGCCGTTCCATAGTGGTCCAATCGCGTGCGTACAGCAGTTAAGCTCGCTCGATCGACTATGCCCGGGACGCTACTCGTGCACGCGATAGAGTTATCCGGGAAGCAAAAACTATCGCTTTCCGCCAAGCAGTGTACGATGCCTCTTCAACAGCTGACATATGGGGCCTTGCTCGATGAGCTCGAGGGGAACCTCGTGTTGAACTCTCTGGAAATATTATTAAAGACGGGACATATAGGTCATGAATCAGGATTGATTTTTTACGCTCCCCCCTCCTTCTACTCGTTCTTAACTATATAAGAACATTTACAAAGATATTTTTTAAAAACCAGACTTTCCCAGTCCCTAATGAAACTCACTAATCTATAAATACATGTATACTGTCCTCATATAGAGCGTCAGTTGCATAAATAAAACCTTTGTTTTGGCGTATTTATGTCCCTATGAGTCAGTCTTTCAGAGAGTTGTTTCTGGTTTTATTTAACCGAAACCGTTTCGCTTAACACCTCGTGGCCATACGTCGGTCCTGACCTTCCGCACTAACGATATCACTCACTGAACCTTTGAGGAAAAAGTAAGCGCGTTCAAGGAAAGGTATTATCCTTCAACATCAGCACAATTAAGTGGCATACCGGATAGGGATAAACTATTCCCCCGCTTACAATTTAACCCCACCCTAAACCCTCCTACGCCCCTCCCTCTCACAGCACTTGTTACACTGGAAGAAATCTAGTATGCATTGCTCTCAGAAAGCATTCTCAGCTCCTGGCTTGAACGGATTGCCATACCACTTTCTCCGTGCTCTAGGCAAGCCATTTGGAATTTTTCCCCAAGCCATCACTCAAACGTGTTGGGACCTGGGCCATTACCCTAAAAGCTTCAAGCGGGCAAGGACTGTCGTAGTTCGTAAGCCAGGGAAAGAATCCGATGGGGATCCAGGTGCATGGCGGCCCATGGCATTGCTCCCAACAATTGGCAAAGTAATCGAGACTATCACCGCCAAACATCTTTCCGAGCTAGCTGAATCACACAAGCTTCTTCCCCCATCCTAAATAGGAAATCGTCCTATGCGCCCTACGGATACGGCGCTCGACCTTCTCACCAGTCAAATGCATGAGATATTGGGGTCTAAGAAGCACGTACCTTCCCTTCCCTCCTCAGACATAGCAGGGGCGTTTGATATCGTCGATCCTGTCCGACTTTTGCACATTCTTCGCTGCTCTCGAATCCCACTCTGGCTTATTCGTTGGGTATTCTCATCTCTCTCAGACCGCTCCACCTCGCTTGCCTTCTCTGGCAAAGAATCAGTGCCCTTCAAAGTCTTTCGAGGTGTTCCCCAGGACTCACCCCTATCGCCCATTATTTTTCTCTTTTACAACACTAAGTTAATTGGTATCTGCGATCGAACGCAACAAAGAATATCGAGTGGCGCCTCTGCTGACGATCTAATTATTTTGTCTTACTCCGAATCCATAGAAATAAACAGCTTTCGACTAAAGGCAACGCTCCTGGAGTGTCAGGAGTGGGCCAGGCGTCATGTTATGGTGTTTGCTCCAAGGAAATTTCACCTAATGCATTTCACCCGGTCCCGTAAGAAGTTCAATCTTTCGGCATCCTTGAGACTTGATGAAAACGAACGGCATCCCGAGACGGAGGTCAAGATCCTTGGAGTGTTGCTTGAACCGAAGCTCTCCTGGATAGCGCACTCTAGGTATGCTGTCGATCGGGCTCGTAGCCAATCTACGGCATTTGATCGTCTCGTGAAATCTACCCTGGGACTAACCTTTCCATCCTTTCTCCAGCTCTACATAGCTATTGTCAGGCCCAGCATGTTTTATGCTACTCCAATTTGGTTCCCCCGGACGAAACCGTCAGCTATCGCTGCAAAACCTGAGAGGATCTAATCAAAATGTGTTATGATATGCGCTAACCACATCTAGCTCGGTTGGCCACGGCATAACGCAAGGGCCCAAACAGGGCCCTCAACATTGCCGATCATTACGTTATCTGATGGAATCTTCTGGAACAAGCTGGAGGTTTTCGTACAGAATAGAACGGAATCATGTAGAACATCAGGGAATCAGTCTTGAACACTGAACTAGATGGAAGGATGAATGGAAGTATCTAGAAGTGACGGACTGATGTACAAATAGCTCCAGAATATCTGTAGAGAATAATAATAATTATCAATTTACTTGTACAAGCCCACATCACTCAATCGTGTCTGATTCCCTATCTTTTATCTATTACTATATCCAAATCCCAATTTGAATAATAGGTTATGAGCCCGGTCAGCTTATTCATCATTGCCATCATGTCTTCCCAAACATTGCCATCAGCTGAAAACCTCGCCCCATTTCCACTAAAGCTCGATAGACTCCCTATCTTAACCGGTAGCGACAACTATCGAAGATGGGTCGGTAGTTGGGAAATCTCTTTCGCTGCAATGGGTCTGCTCAAGTATCTTACTGGAGCAATTCCTGAAAAATCCAAAGCGAATGACTATGGAAGATGGGAGCAAGCCAACAACCAACTTCGAGGCTTACTCCTGGGTGCAGTTGATGAACCACTGCAGACTATAGTGATAGACGTACTAACCGCAAAAGAAGCCTGGGATCAATTAAAAGCACGATTCGACAGGGAAACGACAAACTCGACAATTTTCCTTCTTAAAAATGTCACAAACCTATCACTGCGCGACGGCGAAAGCATACCCGAGTACTTGACCAAATTCAACGACAGCTGGAACCGCCTCCGAAATCGCTCTCAGGCATCGGAAACCACTCTCGCCAAAGCGTTCAAGGACCTAACCTCATCCGATGACGTAAAAGGTGCTTTCTTGTTGTCTTCGCTGCCAAAGTCCATGGAGAACATCGTCGAAAACCTTGTTACCAAGGAAGTCATCAACTACGAAGGTCATCTTTACACCGAGTGTAGAAAATTAAAAGCACATCAGCAAAAAAGGAAAGAAAAGAAAAATTCTGCGAAAACCGCTCAATCAACAAGCGATGATCACACCGAGCATTGCGACACCGCATTTCTTGCGAAATTTTCATCAAATTCCTCTTGCCCAAACTGGATTTTCGACACCGGTGCATCTGCTCACATGACAGGTTGTAGTCACGATTTTGAAACACTCACCCCCCTGCAGAACCACAGTGTGAAAATCGCAG
>JAKRRZ010000275.1:0-25192 GCA_022627015.2 Podosphaera aphanis
TCGAATTCGATACAGCCCTTTAGGGAACAATCCTTCTACTAGTAATTTAGAATTAGAAGTGATAACCAATGCTGTGAATCAGCTGGTGACAGATCTGCGATATAAAGAGCCAATTCTGTTAGAAGATATGCTTGAATATCCAGGGGAGGAAAGTAAGTATTCGCCTGATGATAACGATATCGTGGAAATGATCAGAGAAGAATCACCGGAGCCTAACACTGATGTTCCCTTGACCCTGAGCGCCAGCGAGGCATCAGCAGCAATTGATACTTATATTCAGTATATTGAATCCAAAAAGCCCTATAGTAAAAAAGGGTCAGATCTATCTCATCTAAATGAGATGCGTAAATCAACTCAACAGGATGAACAGGATGAACAGGATGAACAGGATGAGCAGGATGAGCAGGATGAGCGGGTCGGATGGTGGTGTGGTACACCGTCCGGGCCATTCTCCCAAGTAGAGTCTGGGTAGCCAAGGCACATGCCCCACTTGAGACAGGAGAAAGCTGGTTCGAATCCAGCTAGACCCTCACACCACATTTCTCGCCTGGTCATGTATGTGACGATGTTGAAGGCACACAGGACAGCCGTGGGTGGCTGAAATGCGTTCCTGTGGCAGACATATACGGTTGAGGGTAGAAAGGGCTGTAAGGCGCCTGACTTTGAGTTATGTCTTTTAAACGATGTTCGGTGTGAGTGCCCCTCACGTCATGTTGAAACATCGCTCCATGTACCGCACCAGGGTCATTCGTGTCATAGCCTGAAAGCTGCATACACAAGAATGATTTTTTTTTAAAAAAAAAGGAGCAGGATGAGCAGGATAGGCAGGATGGGCAACTTACGGCAGACCAAGTTGACTGAGTATTTTAGCTGAGCCAACCAAAACCATAGAATTAGTTTCAGTTTCACAATATAAAACTTCTTTGTTTGTGCCCTTGAGTCAATACATCTAGATTATTATTGGATCACTTTCTAATATGAGCATGCATTAAAGGTGCAATGTTTTGCTGTAAAACGCTTTAAGTTGGATGGCTCTGAATAACTACTGGAATTTCCTGTGACATCAACGAGCGTGTTGTAGATTTTAAGATGTCAAGGCTAACATGTATGCTCTTGCTTGTTTCCTTACAGGAATTTAAGTAAACATTTGATGGTTACCAGTACAACAATTGTATCACGTGGACTTGTTCGGGTATGTCGGTATATTTCTTGGTACCTCCTACATGAATAACTTCTATATGAATAGGGAACCCGAGTATTCATATAGGCAGGTTCGACTGTATTTTCATTTGTCCAGAACTTATCAATCCTGTCGTTCTGCCGAAAAAACCTCTATTTAGCTACATTTTATGTTTAGTGCGTTTCGACTACTATCGAAGTAATACCTAGTATATGACTTAATTATTGTCCTAGGAACTGTCCAGCCGGTCTAGACCATTCCTGCTCAGATGATTTTACGGGAGGGGAAAGATTTGGTGCTTTAGGACTCGGTGTTAGAGAAACTACCGGCGGGAGCATGGTTGGTGTCTTAGGACCAAATCCGCTACTCAAAACGAAAGATCTAGGTGGTGATGTCTTAGTAGGAGAAATTCCGGTTACTGCAGGTGGCAAGGCCAACGCATGTTCGAACTCGGATTGAGATCCGTCTATGATAGGACTTGCTCGTGAAGGAGAATTCGAAATGAGATGTTGAGAAGAAAGGGAATTTTTTAGAGGGCTTTTGGGGCCAGAATAAGTCGAGTTTGGATATTTCTTCTGATCTGGAGACAATTTGGGAGCTTCAGCAAAAGGAGAAGGTATGTTGGTAGAGCTACGTCTGTATTTGTCACATGAGTTAGTTTGAGGTATGATAGCTATATCATCTTGAGAGTTAGTCTGATTTTCATTCGAGATTTGTAGTATGAGATCGTGATTCTTCCGAGTGTTTAACGTTTGGACTTCTGATATTGGTTCCTGGTTTAACTCTGCAGGAATTTTGGCGTCAACTCTTTTTTTTGAGATATCAGGACATGGTTTTGAATTTCTGGGCGAGTTAGGAGTATGTAAGTCATGAAACTGCTGAGAGTCTACCATTTGGGATGAAATTTGCTGATCAGGGTTCAAGGGGTTATCTGAAGGTGAATCCATTGTAAACTTAAGATTTTGAGGACGCGAATTTGGTGACGAGCTTGATGAGTTTGAGTGATTCTTGTTTTCTGAGGGGGGAGAAGAGAGATTTTTATTTGAGAGAGGGACAACCTGACCCGGACGGCTTAGCTTGATTTTAATCGGTAACTGTTTCTTACTGTCTGCGTCATCTTTTGCTCGTTCCTCACAAATATTGCAGATGAAAGAAAAATCATCTCTTTCTGCCTCCACCTTACTTACCTGCACACATTTACTGTGCTGCCAGGTACCGCATCCATCACATGCAATACTGTGAGTACCGTCATCAATTCGACCGTATGCTCCACATATACAATCGAAGATCCATTCATCATCATCATGCAATTTTTTTAATGATTGTTTTTTTAGCTTGAGATGATACTCATGAAAGCGATCTGCGTTAGGCGTCTTTCTATCACCGTCTGAAAATGAGGTTGAGTCTTTCTCATGGAGAATACGACGGGCTTCTCGATCTTTTAGACGTTGTTCTCGCGTTATTATACGTGATTCTCTTTCCATCTCGGATCTTGTCCACTTTTGTTGTTGCTTACTCGCCATGGCTAACTCGGCATCTTTTTTGCGCTCGGCATCACGTGCTTCCTGAACCAATTTTTGCTGTTCCATCCTTCCTGCTATCCTGCTTGACCTTTTTGCGCAGGCTAGTTTTTCTAAGTTGAGTAGCTCACGTCGTTTTTGGGCTTGCTTTCGTTGCCGTGCCTCTTCTTGCTTCTTTAGGAAAGGTATGACATCGTCTATAATACGCTTCCGTAATACCTGTTCATTTGGATCTCGACTATTTTCAAGAGTCGACAGAAAGGTGTTATATTCCTCCAAATTAACAGCGATACATTCCCATTTCATGCCACCTAATCCTTCATCACAATTTCGAATGCCTAAATTCTCAATGCTTGAGCTTTCGACTGATTTAGACTCTAAAGCCATGATCTCAGATGCCTGAGAGCGCCTAGAATCTCGACGGTTCACTTTAGCTTTCTTCGAGTTGCTCTTGAGTTTGGTTGGAGGAAGTTCAATCTGAGGATCTGTACGGCGATATAGTCGATTGTCGTCTAAAACAACATATGTTCGATCCTCGGAGTCCCATCCGAATTGTTCGATTCTCTTATTTTACATTAGGAAGACTGCACTATGATTTGATGTGACGACTTACCCATATTGTTTGCTCTGCATCTTTTTGCTCGTCCATCTTTTCACGAATTCTTTCGGGATTTTTCATGATCCACTGCGTGAGTTGTTGCAATACACGGATCTGTTTTTTTAGCGTTCAAACTATGTGACGAGCCTCTGTAGGTGTACCTTGGTAAAGACGTCGAAATCATCAAACTTGGCGGGTTCGTCTTGGTCACCAAAAGGATTTCGGTGAGGAGCATTGGCAGTATACTGTCTTCGAGTAATTTCATCAAAAATCTCAGGTCTTTTCACGATTAGTTGGGCTGAAAAGCCAGGGAAAACACATACGAACGTGAGACCTCTGTGAGAAGACACATATTTAAGAAGCGCAAGACCTAATGCCGATAGAACAGTAGAGCTGGGCTTCAAGCATTCTGCCTCAATTTCCTAAGTGTTCAATATTTTAGTGTCCGCAATAGTATTTCAAGTTGGCGACATCAAGCAGGAGAGTGTCGAACCTCTATATCCAGATCTTCACTAATTTTAACTGCCCTACCAAAAGTATAAATCCATTGCATGAGATTTGCGAATTCCCACATATTTCTGATGCGATGTAATAAGTCTATCTCTTTTGGAGGTTCGACATCTTCGCATCCTTGTCGCCCCCGTTTTCGTGAGACCATTTCAATGACACACTGTTGTTTTGGGATATTTTCGTTGTTGTGTGAGCGACTTAAGAAGCATCCAGTTTTCCCTGGACCTGCGGATGAAATGTTGTGTGCTAGGCATGCTCCACTAGGTTTGTTGTCGGCGGAGGATCTATCCTCCGCCAATCACCTGATCTCTTCTTAAGGAGAGTTATGGTACTCCCGCCGATAAAGTCTAGAGGCATGTATGCATACCTATAAAAACATGCTAACAATGACCACTCACATTCATGTTCATGAACATGTAAATATCGCAGTGCACTCACTGACGAAAAAAGCGTTCCGGCGAGATAAACATGTTAGGAGCTTGGTTTAATTGTACATGTCGCTCTAACACTCAAATCTGCACTGGCTGGCAGTCGAACTCTTCACCTTCACGCGGTGCCGGCTGTGAACGCTCAGTATGTTCGCATATATGGGACAGCTAAGAAGAGTCGCAGTCTTTCCCTTCAGGATCCCCATTCATCCACGCGGTTCTCGGTCGGCTTCGTTTCATCATCACCATCCCCAGCACCCTTTCAACGAAGAACTCCCCCGACTGTCTCAGAGAGGCAGGGCGAAGGGCTCTATGGATCAAAATCATCTAAATGATGGCAACATCACTTATAATAGGCTGTTGGCACAAGTGGTGAAGTGCTGGTTGGGCTTTTTAGGAGCGGTAGGTGTGACTCCTACATGGCTTATTTTAGATGACTGCGGCTGCTCGTCGAAAATGAGTACGGGAGGAATGGCTGAGGTTTTCCTACTGAGGTTTTTCCCACTGGGTTTCCCTTTAGGTTTTCCCTCGGCCCGTGGCCTTCGGGTCATGGCAAATACGTTCCTGCCCATTCGACCCGATGTAACTAGCTGGATCAAACGTAGGTATTGGGAAAGGTCGGTGACCGGATGGGCACTGCTGTAGCTTGGAGGATTATGTATTCAAGATATCCTTCATACGTCCTATATCCCTACGGGATACACACACATACACACACTCAAATCTGCACTACTTGTATCTCGATGAAAGATAAGTTAGTGGACCAGGAGCCTGTCTCCCAAAGAGACTGCATCCATACTACGTACTACAAGTCAAGATCTGGTCTGGGATGCCAGTATATGTTTTTGCTCAATAATCCTTTTTAATATTACACATGTACACGTGTGTAGCTGAACCTTGGAAACTTCAACCATCACGATCTCCTGTCCGATGCAGTATGTGAAGTGCATCCGCCCTTTCGTCAGGTAGGTACAGCTTGAGCCGTCACATCAAATTTATTTGGTCTTCGTCTATTAGATCTTTTTTTTCAGACTGTTTCTAATACTTTACCTTACGCGGGGTCTAATCAGGAATTCGTGGTTTTCAGGCCCTTACCCTCGACTTTAACGATGAAGTAATGTCAGGACATGTAATACTGCCCTGGGGGATGATGTAACGATGAAGTTTTAATTTTCGAAAAATTCAACTTGACTTATTTTCGTGGAGAAGCTTTAAATGTACTCCGTGTTACAATTTTGGTTACCGTTGGCAAGATTTTGAGGGAATCCGATGTGCTGCACATCATTGATTATCTCCACCAGATCCGCATTCGGGCAGGAATAGTAGTCAATTGTCTCCATTTGGTAGCGATGTTCTAGAGAAAAGTTGTCTAAGCAGATACTGACAGTGCTGTTTTGGGGGGTTTCAGGGAAAGAATTAATTATTACCAATTACAGTTAGTAATATGTAGATTTTTGATGTCATTGATTGGGTGAATTCCTTTCTCGATATTTTATTATTTCTAAATGTACATGTAACTACAATGGGGGAAACCTGACAGTTCGGAAAGGTTTATCATGTTTATGTACCTGGAAATCTTTGAGCTACATCACGCGAAATCGCCACGAAATACTATCAATTAGTATACTTTTTTTTGATAAAATGTATCTGTCCTGAGCGATGTCTGACGCAAGTATGTTCACAACGAGTTACATAAAATTCCAGAGATTTTCATCGTTACTTGTACGCCACCGTATTTTGTTTTCAAATTATTCGTTCACTGATGATTCTGAAAGCACCACATTTGGTTTCACCGACAAGAGTTGATGTTGAGCGAATATTCATCCTTAAAATATGCAACTTAGCTCTTTGCCTCGCCCTTTAACGATGAAAATGAGATTTGCAACCACTTCTTTATGAACCGAATAGTACAAAAGCAGGAGCCTCTTAAGTTAAATTCAGCATACGGTCAAAACGAAGCATATGTCCCTCTACGCTCACTATCTCACTATTTTGTACTATTGTACGCGTTAAAAAATCCAAGAATCAGCTGCTAGGCAGAATGCCTTCTAGAAAGCCTCAAACCCCTTCAAATCCACTGAGCCCTACGCAGTCTATACCTCTGAGTGACCTCGCCAGTCCGGTCGAATCCCCTAGAACGGCTTATTCAGCGGAAGGTTCCGAAAGGAATGGAATTCCAGGAAATTCGAGTGGCTCCAAGCCTCCATATAGCCAAAGTAATAGTTCCAGAGACGAAAGGTCCAAGGATTCCATCTTAGTTACTTCACCGTCTTCTGGGATATTCCCTAACGTACACAACTTTTTAACATCACCCCAACGAGAGGAAAGGAATTACACGCCTAAAACTACCACTGATCATCCGACAACGATGGGGTTCGCAGGTCTTGTTGTTCCTGACATCCACATATCAAGTACTCCGCGGTCAGAGGACTTTTACGATATTGAAGACTTTAATCTATCGCCATATAGCCAAACAACAGAATATTCTAGTTCGCGCAATATCACTCAAGACTCGGACAAAATTCCACTAAATGATCCAAACTCGCAACAACCGATAAGTGGCGCCGAACTACTTACTTTGAATCGTCAATATCAAGATCCTTCGTTATCAAACTTTCAAAATGGTGAACATGAAAATCCTAGGACTAATCACAGGAGGAGGAAATTAGGTGACGAGTTAGTACAGACAGGATCAGACTTTCCCCCAAACTCTTTATCACGATCCCGAAGTGGTAAGATTAGTCGAATGAGATCTAAATCTCCTGCTAGTGCTGCGGAAGCAATTTCCAGAGCTAGCACAATTGTTCGAGCCATGTCACAGCGGGTTGTCAACATAAGTGGCGAAGCTGAAATCATTGAAGCCAGTGCTCGATGGGAAGCCTCAAAGAGAGATAGCATTGAAGACAATGTTAATGCAGGCGCTTGCATAAGCTTCGATGAGGATCCTAGAAGTCAATTAAATCTGAAGCATGAAGATGATGTTCCTGTTGCCAATGTAGATACTACAGCTCAAAACCCAAACTCACCAACTGAAAAAGAAACTTGTGTTTCCAGCTACGCGCCACCACAGCAAGATTATGAAAACCAACTTGAAATTCCGGTGAACCCACTTAGAGGTAAAACTCTTGGTTTTTTTTCTCCAGAGAGTTGGATTCGAAACAAGTTATGCGACCTACTCGTTTATCCTTTAGCTGAACCTGCTATTCTGGCTTTAATCATATTACAAACTTTACTTTTAGCTTATCAGTCATCTCAAAATGTATACAAATATTCTCGAGAGTCAGATACTTTGGAGAGCCCAATAGATTATGCCCTTTTCTTGATATTTATTATTTTCACTTTAGAGTTGACAGCTCGTATCATTGTGTCTGGCTTTGTTTTTAATGCCCCAGAGTACACTACACGAACTCACAAAAAATCCTTCAGAGCAGAAATTCGGCATAGATACCAGCAAACTTTTAGACCACAGAAAAATGTTCAAGCAAAAACCAAAATTCCTATCCCAAATGAACCGATCGGATATCGCTCTTTTGCATCGCTTCAGAGTGAATCAGTCAGAACCGTCGAACAGGCACAACGCCTCCAGCTAGCAAGGCGGGCATTTCTACGGCACTCGTTTAACAGGATGGACTTTGTGGCTGTGTGTGCCTTCTGGGTAGCTTTTCTATTAGGTTTGACCGGCATCGAAAATAGCTTCCACCTGCACATCGCTCGAATGCTAAGTCATCTGAGAATTCTACGTCTTTTAGCTATAACAAATGGTACAGCCGTAAGTTTCACACACGCCACGTCTATCTCTAGCTAAAGATTACAAGGTTATCCTTAGGAGTTTAAAGAAGGCTGCCCCATTGCTTGTAAATGTATCATTTCTCATCGGTTTCTTCTGGCTCCTCTTTGCAATTATTGGCGTCCAAAGTTTTAAATCCAGCTTAGATCGTCAATGTGTATGGGTTGATCCAGCTGATCCAGCAAACTTAACCGGCTCAGCATATATTAACTCTTTTCAGTTTTGTGGGGGCCAATTAAACAGCACCACCGGTGCTCATGATCCTTGGGTCATCGGTACTCTAGATAACCTCTCTCCAGGTGCAGAATTTTCCAAGGGATTTCTTTGCCCACGGGGATCATATTGTCTCCAACTTAACTCAAACCAGCTGCCTTACAACGGAACTGTAAGCTTCGACAACATTTTTCAGTCACTCGAACTTGTTTTTGTGGTCATGACTGCAAACACTTTCACAGATATAATGAGTTACACCATGAACTCTGATTATCTAACTGCTGCATTTTTTTTTGCCGGTATAATTGTGGTTATGTTACTGTGGCTTCTAAATTTGCTCATTGCTGTCATAACCTCTTCATTTCAGGTTATCAGGGAGGAGAGTAAGGCGAGTGCCTTTGCCACCCAGTTCAAGCAAATATTATCTTCGAAGGAGGATTCAACGCCATTTAAAAACAACAATAGCATGAAATCCTGGTTCGATAAGACATATTGGTTTTGGAATTTTATAATAGCCTTCGATATGTTTTGTCAGGCTCTTCAAACTTCTGATATGTCTTCATCTCGAGCAAATTTTATTGACAGTTCCCAGAAACTCGTCACTCTAGTTCTTCTCTTCGAAGTATTCATTCGCTTCCTCGTCGATTGGCGGGCCTTTTTTTCCAAAAACAAAAACTTGATTGATCTTGGACTTTCCCTGATCACTACAGCGATTCAGATACCCATCATCCGAAACTCTGGAAGACCTTATGCATGGCTTACAGTTTTTCAAATTCTCAGAATATATCGATTAATTTTAGCTGTGCCTGTCACAAAATCTTTACTCGCGCTCGTGCTAGGAAACTCCAGTGGTATTGCAAATTTGATACTATTTGTGTTCTTAATTACCTTCCTCATGTCGATTCTAGCTGCACAACTCTTTCGTGGCGAGCTACCGCCTGAAGACGCTTCCGGAGAAACGCTCAAAGTATCCTTCTTCACCCTCTGGAACTCTTTTCTTGGTATGTATCAAGTACTTTCGAGTGAAGACTGGACATCACCACTTTACGATCTCACGTCATTTGATGATGCTCACCATTCTGCTTGGATCGCTGGTGTTTTCTTGATAATGTGGTTTATCCTTGGCAACTTTATCTTAGTAAATATGTTTATAGCTGTCATTCAAGAAAGCTTTGATGTCTCTGAAGATGAAAAACGGATGCATCAAGTCAGGGCTTTCCTCAATCGAAATGAACTTGGTAGCTCATCCAGTAACCTTTCAATGTCTGCTATCGTACGTCTTGGGCGTTCACGCAGTAAGAAAGACCCTCTTGACCATGCACCAGCTTCAGTGGAGATGCTTCTAAAAGATGCTGTCGTTCAGGATTTTCTCGATAATGAATCTAAAGAAACTCATGAAAAGTTCAAGCCATCAGAAATTTCAGTGGATTTAACAGCCGATAAACAATCAAAACAAAATACATCTTCGTTTCTGGAAAGGTTTTTGAGTAGATTTTTAACCCGAGAACCTAACCCCTTTTACTCTCATATTCAGCTCCCCTGTGGTGTGAACGAATCTACTGATGCTACGACTATGGCAAAAGAAGCGGTTTCTGCAACAATGCAGCGTAAGAAGGCACAACGCGAATACCTCGCCAAATATCCCAACTACAACACTACACTTTATTTATTTAAGCCCAATAACCCCGTTCGTCGTTTGTGTCAAAAAATGGTTGGCCCAGGACGTGGGAAAGAAAGATTCGACGGTATAGAACCACATCGTGCTCTTTGGTATACGTTTTCAGCCATCATATATGGTGCAATTGTCATAATGGTCTTAATCGCTTGTGTGACAACACCATTACACCAAAAAGAATACCTTGCTACCCATGATCGAAACTGGTTTATGTTAAGTGATTTGGCTTTCGCTATCTTATTTACCGTTGAAGCTCTGATTAAAGTTGTCGCTGATGGCTTTTTCTGGACACCAAACGCCTACTTTAGAAGTTCCTGGGGATTAATTGACGGAATTGTATTGGTGACTTTCTGGATAAATGTTATTACCTCAATCTCAAATGACGGTGCAGTCTCTAGAGCTGTTGGAGCTTTTAAAGCTTTCAGAGCTCTAAGGTTGCTTAATGTCAGTGATAGTGCAAGAAATACTTTTCATTCGCTAATTATAGTTGGAGGGTGGAAAATAGTTTCAGTAAGTTTCCAGCACGTTTAGGTCTTGCGTATCTAAAGTAAGACGTAGGCAGCTCTCGTATCTTTATCTCTCCTCTTTCCTTTTGCTATCTATGGTCTGAATCTTTTCAGGGGGCAGATGCTTTCATGCAATGACTCGGATCCATCGAATATCTATTTTCTCACCGACTGTTTTGGAGAATTCAACAACACTCCATTTAGTAGCGAATGGCCGATACTTGCGCCTAGGGTTGTATCAAACTCTTTTTTTGATTTCGATAATTTTGGAAGTTCGCTTTTTGTTCTCTTCCAGATTGTGTCTCAAGAAGGTTGGGTCGATGTAATGTGGGCAGCACAGTCCATCACTGGTCTTGGGTTACAACCTCAGCCATTTTCATCTCAAGAAAATGCAGTCTTCTTTATCCTCTTTAATCTTCTCGCAACAGTCTTTGTTCTTACACTTTTTATCTCTGTATTCATGAGGAATTACACCGAGCAAACTGGCGTCGCATTTCTAACCGCTGACCAGAGATCTTGGCTAGAACTAAGGAAACTACTTCGACAAGTCTCCCCATCCAAAAGACCGTTTACTAGCAGCTCAAACAAGATCAAAAGCTGGTGCTTTAAAAGCGCTGTACAAAAACGTGGAAAATGGCAACGTCTTGTTACGACTGTTCTTGTTCTTCATTTACTCCTCCTTCTCGCTGAATTCTATTCTCAACCACTATGGTGGGAGTACACTAGAGCCCAAATTTTCTTCGCATTTACGCTCTTTTTCATGACAAATATTATGATACGAATTGTCGGGCTTAGTTGGGCACGATTTAGGCGAAGCTATTGGGATATATATTCACTTTTTGTTGTATTTGGATCTTTTGGATCCATAACCTTGCATCTGGTAGATATGCAATCTCAAGCCATAATCCGGATCCACAAGCTATTCCTTGTCATGACAGTATTACTCCTTATTCCCAGGAATGATGCTTTGGATCAACTATTCAAAACTGCTGCAGCATCTGTTGCGAATATTGGAAATCTTTTAGCAACATGGTTTGTTCTATTTATTGTATATGCAATTGCTCTGACTCAAACTTTCGGACTTACTCGGTTTGGTGAAAACGAAGATAATAACCAAAATTTTAGGACTGTTCCAAAAGCCTTGATATTATTATTCCGGATGTCTTGTGGTGAAGGCTGGAATGCTATTATGGAAGATTACGCCACAATCCTACCACCTTTATGTGTGAGTGACTCTAGCTTCTACAATAGCGACTGTGGAAGTCCTCAGTGGGCTCGAGCTTTATTCATATCCTGGAATATCTTGAGCATGTACATCTTTACCAGTCTTTTTGTTTCTCTTATCTATGAGAGCTTCAGTTATGTCTACCAAAACTCGAACGAGCTGAGAAAAGTTAGCCGAGAAGATATCCGACGCTTTAAAGAGGCTTGGGCGTTGTTTGATCCTAACGGTACTGGATTCATCCCTAAGCAGAAATTTCCGCGCCTTCTGAAAGAACTATCGGGTGTCTTTTCGATGAAAATTTACCCGTCTGAACACTCTGTCCAACAGATTCTAAAAGATGTTAGGAAATCATCAGTCAGAGGAACGTCAAATTTGAGTGGATCTACAGCCATTGATGTTAAAATCCTGAACGCAAGGATTGCGCAAATCGATGCGACAGTAGTTAGAGGAGCAAGAAGTCGATATAACCATTTTTTCGAAGAAGTTATGGTTTCAGCGAACATCGACCGGGGAATTGCATTTTCAAAAGTTCTCATGATACTAGCTTACTACAATGTTATTAATTATAACAAGAGCCTAAAGTTAGAGGAGTTTCTACGGCGCCGAGCGCGTCTCCAGCGAATTGAAGAACAGGTTCGGCGTAGAACTGTTCTTGGATACTTTGAAACTATGTAGGCTTCTATTTCCTTTGAATACATGATACTAACAAAGATTAGGTATTGGTCCAGAAGATTTCGTCAACACTGTGAGAGAAAACAACGAAAAATGAGTATGACTCAACAAGGTTTGCCAAAAATATTCAATGAGAAAGATAATACAAAACACATGCGTATAAATATTTCACCTGTCTTAAGCCCTTTAATTATACCTCCTACTCAGAGCAGCATGAATAGCAGCCACAGTGATCTTAGTATGGATAATGCAGTTCGTCAGCGCTCAGGTTCCACTATCACATCTACGGTACAGCCTACGGGACTCTCACCCCAACTCTCACATAATAGAGCCATCTCAACCGCATTTGCTCTTGAAAGTGGGAATCTAGGTGGGAATGACCAAGGTGGAAGTAAGAACAGTAGTAGAAGAGGATCAAACGTCAGCGCAGAAGAGAATGTTCTCGAAGTTTTAGATAATTCGGCTTGGGGTGAGAGTATACGACGGAGTTTTACTATGAAACAAGCGAGTCGAGGGCATGACGGATTTGGCCACACGTTAGACTGATCAAATGGTTTGCACAATTTTCATTCATGCAGCTTCTACAGCTGTTGACGTGTTTCGGAGTTGGTTGGTGTTTGTCGGTGTTATTCCGAGGCGTTGGGAGGGTTTGTGAGATTTCCTGATGGGGAGCGACGAAAAAATGCGCATCGGTCGAGGAACCAACCCATGGCACGAGTCAAATATCGAAGTAATGTTGAAAAAGTCGTTGAAATTAGATAATTAGATACCCCGTCGTGCTGGCATTTATTTTCGCTCAGATGAAAGAACCGAATCAGGCATTGTCCTGCGTCAGATCAGCGTGACGGCGGCAGTGTTTATTGCAACTGAATCTAAGTAATGCTACCTTCGAACATCACTTGCTGCTACTGGTACGACGTATTAGGTTGAGCTAGCATCAGCTCTAGACAACATCTGTGTCTGACCTTTCTAACGGCGTGCTGCCAAACCCTGTGACCGACGCACACATCTCCCAGGTATCGGGCCGCGGGGTCCTGTATATCTACGTCGCCCCGCCTCTCCATCATGATGCCCTCATCCGGACGTCGGGTCTTTAACTGCCGACCGGCTGAAACACCCCCCTTCCCTCATCGACTCCCCTCCGCGGCCGGCGGGCTGACTGCGCCCCCGCCGCTACCATAGTGACTGACACGGCGCGGGTGCATCTGACGTCGTCGTGTCATGCGCCGCGGCGTCAACAACGGTCTCAGACTAGGGTCGACTCATCGTCCCGCGTCGGTCGGCGGACTTGGAGTCTCATGTTCTCGCGACCGTGGCCAGACTTGAGTCTTCTCGTGCCTCAGGTGCCCCGGTTCGATACGTCAGCTTCGTCCCATGCTGATTCTCGGCTTGTCGACGTGCGACTATGGTAAGACTCTACCTGGTTTCAACTTCTAAACGTCTTGTATCGGCTCGACATACACTGAAATTCGTTCATTTCTCTAGACTACTAAAAGCTTTTCGATTGTCTACCCTTATTTCAAAATTAAATTCCTTCTACGATTCCCAACCGAAGTCCAAAATTCTATCCACGAAAAGTGAGCGTTTAGACTTCATCACAATACACTATCCGACTAGCTCGAACAAGAATCACCTTCGTTCCTCCGCGGCCTATCTTGCACCATAATCGATTGTAATAGCACATCACTCAACTCAGATTACAGCGAGACGAAATTCATCCCCCAATCACTATGGAAGGAAGCAACTTTCTTCTCTCGCCTCGCTCCGTTGTCAAAAATTCCTTCCCGCGCCATTATCGTCGATCTTCCACAGCGAATTCAATTCGGTCGCAAGGCTCATACACTTCACAATCTTCATGCACATCTAGTACCTCAGAAATCTCTCTAAATTTCAAGACCGGCGAAACAAGATCTTCTGTACAAACCATCAATACCATAATTTGTCAACAACCCAGCATAGTAAGGCTTGAAGATGAACGCAGAAATATAAAAGAGGGCTTGAATATACTAGAGCCTAGACCAGTTGTTTACTGGGCTGGTTTTGAAGAGAGAATGGGACAGTGACAAATGAGTCTGTTGATGTTGAAAGATGAATCGGGAGACAGTTTTCAAGCGGGCTTGGATATTAGGCCTATTTTTTGGCAGGTTTCGAGAGGAGAGTGGAAAACTTAGATGTTACAAAGGGTTTCCCATTCGAGTTGACTTGATTTGTGGTCCTGATGTATGGAGTACGGGTTGTTGGGCATTTTTAGCGAGCTTTGAGCGAGAGGAGTATCTGGTTTGTCAATTGGGTTTGTGAGTTATGAAAAAGGATATTCAGTTACGTCATATTGGTTATTTGTCTTTTGTCAAAATTTTCAAAAAAAAGTTCTTTTCTCATGTCGTTTCCCTCGTTACCTGAAGTTTGTATCGACATGATTTATGAAAAGTGTAACTATTCATCGCGAAAATGCATGCTCGACCTATGCCTTTCCCATGATAGCTTAAAATTGCAATCATGTGCACGTATTGTTCTCAATACTTTGACAGCTGAATACTAGAGAAGAGTGAGCCTACGCTTAGGAATCAACCCGTTCGTCCACAGATCCGAACAAAAGTATACCTTGGACGGCATCACCCTCGATACAAGGCACTTATCTAGGTCCTCATCGTGAAGCAAAAACCTTCACCTCGGATGTTTAGATTCCTGTGGTGTGGGTGAGATGGATGATCCAGGCCAACTGCTTCTTTGAGAAAGTGTGAAACTGCGAGTAGTTCATGAGACCGAAAGTGTGTTGCTAACTTGCTGCTTGTGGCACCAACCTTTGCCTGTTGGGATTGCGGTCCTGCAGATTTAAGTTGCTGGACGGGGGCCTCAGCGTATGCGTTCGTGTTCCATGACACGTGTCCATGTGGCTTAATCAGTGGAATCATGTGTCATTATGTGGGGACCTCTGCCACGGGTAATTGTGTTTGTGCAGCGCTTGCAAATCACAGGTACAGTTGAGCCTGTCTAAATGCAAGGCCTCGGTAGCCCAAAATTTTGCACTTGCAGGGCTACCAGATTATTGATTTCCAGTACGCCAGCAGCCCTGTGAGTGCACAAATTTTGGACTACCGAGGCCTTGCACTCAGACAGGCTCAACTGCATGGTGTCGGAACTTGAAAGTCAACAATTTCTACTCCATAAACACCAAGTTTTTACACCCAAATGAATTTAGCCCACGCACTCTAAAATCAAATTTCTTTTCATTCGTTGATAGATGAGTACATAAGTGATAATCTTATAACTCGAATTTTATCTGAAACGTACTGGTTGTGAAGTTATTTACGTTTAAAAATCCGAAATTTTGTATGGGAGCTCAAGATTTGAAACATGCACGAGCCACCTGCGCCACACCTGATCCACCAATCAAAAACCAGACAAGTGACCTCCAGTCGCCCAAAATTGTCGTGTGATTCCGAATTGAGCTCCCGCAGTTGGATATAGCGATATTATAGTATGCGTATTACGATATTTTCTGGGACTAGCCCTTAAAATATGCCTATAAGGATATGTCGCTTAAAATATGGGGTTTGCACGGACGAAAACTGTCGAAATATTGGAAACAAATTGTTGATTATCAAGTTCCGACACCGTATCTTCGTTTATTTCAACATGGGCTGGCTGCTCAATAACAATTACCTTGCAACGACATCGAATCAAAACTACGACGAAATGAGTCTAGCACGCGCTACTCACTATTCTTTCATACTCACTCTCTTGAATTTCGAGTCAATCCCGGCAGTCTGGAATTCTCGATCCTAACATCATCTTTTTACATCTAGCTCATTCGGAGAGGCATGCCTTCCCAAAACTACTACACCACGCCTATGTCCGGCTCACTGATGCTGGATCGACTTCGAAAGACAAGAATAATGACCTTACACAGGATTATATACTCACCTAGTTTGGTTATAACAAGAGGATCAGTGTCAAGCCTAAATTTTACAGGAAAAAAAGGCTGAATTCGAGCTGGAGAAAATTCTACTTCATCCTAGATTCGTCATAGGCTTCTCTTCGGCTCCAACTTACGTATCCTTTGAAGATTATTTCCAGATAATTGCTAGATTATTTTTGACGAGGATCTGAATTGATCTTTCCTCCAGAGGACTTACAAATATTTACGATCTTCGTTTATTCTAAATATGCCTGTATGCATTACTCTTCAAACTCTGGTAACTAGATGACTATGCTGCATTGTATCGTCTGCGAGAAAGATATTTTGTAGAGATAAGAAGCACTAATATCGCAAGTCAAGATTCTTGATTTAAACTTCCTAGTCTAGATTGATCATTACTATTAGTACATGTAATATATATTTCAATAAATTCTTTTCAAGTGATTGTGGTATTTCGTCTCCTTTATTTTTTGCCGTATGCATTCTCTGTAGTTCTTTTGTGGGCCACCCGTTTTTGGCACAATGTAACGATGTTGCAAAAATCATTTATGAGCATAAAGAATCCTTGGGATCTGACTGATAAGAGTAATTCTAGGAAGTGGGATAGTCTGCTTAGTGGAAACCGTTGTCAGAAGCTGTAATAGAATATACATACTTGTTGCAAATTCATCACTCTCAATTTTTTTGGCTATTTTCATTCTGTGTTATGGATTAAAGCAAACGGCCACTGCACGAAAGCAATACCACAAAATAAGTTAATATTAAATCTGAGGAAGAAACATATAAGCTCTAGAATACTGATATTTATAGTTTTCCCCTTACCACCAGAAGATTCTTTCTTGAACTCCTTATCATTGTTGCTCCTGGGGTAGAATCATCCGGAGTACTCTCGACTGTTCTGGAGACTTCTCGAGAGTTCTAGTACTCATAGCAGGGAGCCCCCCTGACCCTAGCTTATTAAGCGGGACCTATCAGTTATGCACGCCTAACAGCTACAGGGCGTTTACCGCGTAAACGCGTCGCGCCACGACCAGGTAAACGGATGGGCCAAGTTGATTTGCCCAGCCACAACCAACCGGGCCCTGCCCGTCACATTCTGACTGGCCACAGGAACATGCTTTCTTTTCCATTTTGTGATGTTTTAAAGAGAGTAAATGGGTACACTCTTGCATTCGGGACCCAATCTTTTTAATTTGAATATGTCTGGAACATCAACGATATCTTCCAAGACTAATCTGGTATTGACAAAGTCACTACCACATTTAAAAATATCAATCTCACCATTTTCCAGACTCATGGGTTGCTGCTCAAGAGCTGTTTCGATGGATCTATAGTCAATCTCATCAGATGACATTAATTTGCACCTCACATAGTGATCTTTTCTCCGCTGTACTAGTCCCACTAGATTATCATATTCACCAAGAATGAGGGATATGTATGCTAGAATTTAAGAATGTCGTGTCAGCTCGTTCATGCAGCAAAAAAAAGCCATAGCGATTTTATAGGAGAGGGAATAAACTAGCTGCCCCTAACACTGAGCCTCGGGTCGGATGGTGCAGTGGTACACCGTCCGGGCCGTTCTCCCAAGTAGACCCTGGGCAGCTTCGACACATGCCCCACTCGAGACAGGAGAAAGCTGGTTCGAATCCAGTAAGACCCGTATACCACACTCACTCGCGGTGGCGTTTTTCTCGTAGCCTGACGAAAGAATACTCAGATAACCACAGGTTTTCCCCGCTTTTCCCTGTGCTGGGTATTCACGGAAAAGCTAACATGTCGCAAGACGTTATCCTCGTAGTGGTATCTACAAATGAAATCTGAGTATGATTGTTACAAAACATCAAAATGAGTTATTCTATGAAAAAACACACCTTCCGTAATCATTCGTGTCATAGCTTCAGGTTGAATACGCAAAATTGAATTAAATAAAAACACTGAACCTCCCAGTGCGACCGATTGGCCAACGATATAGCAGCTCAGGGAGATAAAAATACCATTTCCTTTAAAAGCAACGGGGAAAATAAAGGTATTTGATTATGCTTTCGGCTTGCATCTAGAAGCCCTTGAGAGTACAATTTGTAATGATGTAAAATAGAAAATTTCAACTGGATATCGGAATCCAATTGTGTCAAGATCCTTTGACATTCCAGACACATCATACTCTTTGATACAGTTGACATAATTTTTATCATTCATCTTCTATACAATCCCAATTGGTTCACTATATACGCCTCGCATGAGAACAACGATAAAATGATCTTTCGATTGTCCTGAAGATCTTAGACTATCATGCTGCGTAGAATATGATCAAATGTTTCCACGGACCTGGAAAACCTTTCAGTGTCAGAAGAGACAGAAGAAACGTCTATTCGTCATTCCCAAGCCCGAAGGAATTGTAATAACCTAGATGCGTCGATCGACTGTGGGATGAAGAGGCACCAAAGCCAATGGGAGGTTTCTCACGAGCGGCGGCGACAAAGTTACGAAGAACATCTCGAGTGTAGAAATTTGTACCGCAAACAAAGCCTCCAAAATCAGTAGGATCTCTGTTGGTATCTATAACTTAGATTTCCATAGGAAGCCATGTTTCCATCTGTAGTATATCACATGATTAGGCGCTCGTTAGTTTGCTTACGTAATTGTTGGGACTCCTGTATAAATATTAGGCATACAATTGCAGATAGAAAAAGGATGAGAGAATTGAATATCGTCATATGACACCTAGGTAATCGACACTGATCAGTTTCGAAACAGATCAGAACCGCTGGTTAGAGAAATCTTTCCTTTGTCACAATATTAGATCAATTGTTAGCAGTACAGCAAGCCGTCGCGTCCTTTGAATAGAATAGACCACCTGCCTAACCTTTCATAAGATCACCCGTCAAGATGTCCGACACAAAAGAACCCGTCAAGATGTCCGACAAAAAGGAAGCAGCAGACTTCGTACCGTGGACAATTGAAGAAGCCAACAAGGCTACAGCTCAACAAATCTCAGACTATCTCACAGATCGGATGAAAGATTACGATGACGAAAAGATAGCTGAATTTCTCTTACACGACTATTTTGTGCACGACTTTCAGAATTTCAACGAGACTATCTTCCGCAAAGCACCTGACTTGAGACCACTCCGCGATTATTTACGTAACCACGATGTGTTTGTCGAGAAGCGTCGCGGAATAAAAATGGCGCCTGCTCTGGCAAAAACATCCAACTCTTCGTACATGCCACTTCCAAACGAAGAACAAATAGAGGTCTTGCCTATATATCGCCGTAATCACCAATCAACTCCGAACTCCCAAGTGAATTTCCAAACTGAACCTATTGCATAAGCAGTACTTTTTCAACCAGAATCGCAACCTACGTATCGGCGCTCAGAGGAAGATAAGAAGGCCTATGCCCTTATCAACCTCAGTAAAATTTATAATCATGAGCAGAAATATGAAGGATCACCTGATGAATTTTTTGATGACAAGTATGCAACATTTATTGAAAACTGTAACACTGTAGGGCTTTCAAAGACAAGACACCATGAGGCCTTCCATATGATGCTTAAAGGTGCAGCCCTCCAGCATTGTCGAACCATCATCCAGCAAAACAAGTCAATTATTCCACCCTTAGATAAACTCGTGATCGCAATGAAAGAATTTTTTGAAGGAAAAGAACGTGAAAGTATGATCCGTAATCAATGGGATGGATTATCACTCTTTTCGGTATTGTCTGAACAGACAGGAGATGAAAAAGACGTAGATAAAGCAATGTCCATCCTAGTGCAACGCCTGCGTCTCCTTCAACAAGGCCTTCCCTCTCCTTACCGTACTGAAGAAATCTTCTACGGTAAGCTCGTCGATTCTTGCAAGGGTCACCCCGCAACGAATATTGCCTGCTCGACGACACCTAAAGGAGATACCTCGATTGACTTTATCAATCGAGCCAAAGCAAATATTTCGACGTGGACAGCGTCCAAATCCTTGGCAAAACACCATCAATATCAGCAATATTTTGAGTCCGAATGTGAACAAGAAGACTGCTTCTACACGGACAGACGGTTTCAAGGTGGCTTCCATAAAGGACAAAGAGGCCCTAATAACGATCATCGAAGCAGATATATAGAAAGAAAAAAAGGAAATTTCAACCGTACTCCCCGCACTTGCTATGTTTGCCGAAAAGAGAATTGTTGGTCGACCCGTCATACTGAGGAAGAACGCCAGCAAGCACGCAAACGAATTAGAGACGTTTATTATCGACGGAACTCAACATATATTTCTGATACTGAATTTAATGCAAAGTTTGATGCCTTCGTGAACGAATTGGAAGTCTGGAACCATGATGACGATTTCGTTGAGCAACTTGCCGCAATAACCATTAATGAACCTCACGAAAATGATCACTTTCTGCTTTCCTCCGAAGAAAAGCCTTTATTATAGCAATCACTGACCAATCAATCAACTGCGCATGCCCTAACTTCATCTATACCTCTGAATGACGTAAAAATTGACAATGAGACCTATTGTATAAATCATCGATACGGCCCAGATGTGTTTCATGGCATCCTAATAGATACGGGAGCTGCTGGCCAATCCACTGCTGGTCTCAGTCAATATGAGGCATTTGAATCTCTTTTTGGCCCCCACCCACTTGACAAGTCTCGTACCATTAACGTAAAATTTGGAATTGGTGACGCACTATCTATAGGTTCAACCACCATCCTTACACCAATCGGACCATGCACTTTCCATATTATCAAAACAAACACTCCGTTCTTACTCTCGCTCCGCGATCTAGATGAAAATAAAGCATACTTTGATAATCTTACGGATACAATTCGACTGCAAAAGAATAATAAATGTATCTCAGTCCCTGTAGTAAGAAAATTTGGGCACGCATTTCTACAATGGGGACCAATAACAGCTACAACCTCATTCTTAACAGAAGCAGAACTCCGTGTCCTTCACCGACGTTTTGGTCATCCCTCCGTGCAACGTCTGATTAACATGTTAAATAGGGCCGGCCACACAGACGAAAGCCATCGCAATATCTTAGATAGAATCACTGAACACTGTCAAAAATGTCAGCGTCACGGTTCCGCTCCTTTGCGCTTTAAATTTACACTCAGAGACTCTGATAACGTAGATTTTAATCAATCAATCTTTGCCGATATCCTCTACATCGACGGTGTTCCTGTACTTCATATTATCGACGAAGCTACCCGGTTCCAAGCGGCACGGTTTTTACCAAATATGACTGCGTCAGCCCTATGGGAGGCTCTCCGATTATGTTGGATCGATACCTACCTTGGACCCCCAGCTATCATAAATCATGACGCTGGCACAAATTTTACCTCAACTGACTTTCAGCAGTATAATAAATCTCTTGGCATTGAGACGAAAGAGATTGCAGTTGAAGCTGCGCAGTCTATGGGTATCGTTGAAAGGTATCACAAGCCACTTCGTAGGGCATACGAAGTAATTCGGGAAGACTTATCATCCAACAAGCAAACTACGCAACAAACACGCTCTTTGATCTTACAAATGGCCGCGAAGGCAATAAACGACACAGCTGGCCCCGACGGTATTGTCCCAACCCTTCTCGTTTTTGGCGCTTTTCCTCGCATCGTTAAAGGCGATGCACCTACCCCAGATATTATGCAGCGGGCGAAAGCAATTAATAGAGCAATGGCTGAAGTTTCAAAACTTCGTGCAAATCGGCAGATTCAAGAAGCGATCAACTCACGGAATGGCCCATCTCCAAGAACAATCCCACTTGGCTCAGATGTTTTAGTTTGGCGAGCCCATCGTAAAAAATGGGAAGGCCCATATAAGCTTATTTCAACTGTCAACGAAACAGCCACGGTCCATCTTCCCTCGGGTCCAACTCAGTTTCGATCAACGTGTGTTAAGATTTACCCTTCAGAAAATAATAATCTTACCGAAAACGAAAATGAAGAAAGGCACAATAACCCCCAGCCGAACCCTGTTCCTAACGTTATACCCACTCCTATCACTAACCCATCCACCACAATACCTCGTTCGCAACGCCAAAGACGACTACCTGCACGCTTTCGTGATAACACTCCCAACTTATCAGTTTTTACAATAAACACGACAATGCCAACTGATTTCGCCGCATCACGCCAAAAGGAGCTTGATGGACTCCTCTCCAAAGGCGTCTTCGAATTGGTAGATTCCTACCATGTCCCTAGAGGTACGCGTATATTTAAGAGCCGATTTGTCGATACTATCAAACTGCCAGGGACTCCCCAAGCATTCAAGAAATCTCGCCTGGTAGTTCAGGCATACAAAGATGAAGAAAAGTACTCGGTTCTCACACAATCGCCAACGATACAACGTGCCTCACAGAGACTTTTATTCTCGGTAGCTCTGATGCGTGGCCACTCGATTTTCTGCCGTGACATTAGTCAAGCTTACACGCAGTCAAAAACGCTCTTATCACGCAAATTTTTTGTCAAGCCACCTGCAGAGCTTAACCTGTCGCCAAACGTGGTTCTCAAAGTGCTTCGACCTTTATATGGCATTCCTGAAGCAGGGAACCACTGGTTCAAGACATATCATGACCACCATAGATCAAAGTTAAATCTTGAACAATCCTCCAGTGATGCCTGTCTTCTTTTCAATCAGTCTGCAATCGTTGCGCTACAAACTGATGATACGTTATTCGCCTGCGACGATGAATTTAAGCAGAAAGAGCACGAAGCCATCGATGTCGCCCAACTTCAGGCTAAGGACGTTGAGCAACTTATACCAGGACAATCATTAATTTTTAACGGCGCAAAACTATCCCTCTCTGGTGACTCTTCAGTGTTATCTGTCACTCAAACATCACATTGTCAAAAATTATCAACTGTCGGTAACAAAGATGAGTACATCGTTCAACGCGCTCGCGGCGCCTATGTTTCCACTGTATGTCAACCACAAGCGACTTTTGACCTTTCTCAGGCGGCGCAAACAACACAACCCACTTCTGACCAGATGAATAAGTTAAACAAGAGACTTATGTGGCAAAAATCATACGGCCAACACTCCGGACTTAACTTTACTAAGTTAGATCAATCAAAACTTCGCCTCATCGCATATAGTGATGGTTCATTTGCCAACAATTTAGATTTTTCTAGTCAAATCGGTTATGTGATCATTTTGGCTGACGATCAGCGCTGCAATTTACTTCAATGGTCCTCAACGAAATGTAAAAGAGTTACGCGAAGCGTTCTAGCGTCTGAACTATATGCAATGGTACATGCATTTGACGCGGCTTGTGTTCTTAAATACACAATCGATGCAATCACCAAGAAATCTGTGCCTTTAGTTTTATGTACAGACAGTTTTTCCCTCTATGAATGTTTAGTCAAACTTGGAACCACGAAGGAAAAACGATTAATGATTGACATTTCATCCATTCGAGAAGCCTATGAACTCAGAGAAATTGCGGAGATTGTCTGGATCAAAGGTCCATCGAATCCAGCCGACTCTATGACCAAAAGCAACAGCAATCGAGCCCTTGAAGAGATGATTTCAAGCAATCGATATAAGCTGGAAAAGGAGGCATGGGTCGAAAGAGATGAAGAGTCAAACTTAAAGGTTTAAATAAAGAACTTGCCAGTGTTGGTATCTATAACTTAGATTTCCATAGGAAGCCATGTTTCCATCTGTAGTATATCACATGATTAGGCGCTCGTTAGTTTGCTTACGTAATTGTTGGGACTCCTGTATAAATATTAGGCATACAATTGCAGATAGAAAAAGGATGAGAGAATTGAATATCGTCATATGACACCTAGGTAATCGACAATCTCTCTTCTTGATCACTCCGTTGGACTTGGAGAGGGTAACGTGGAGTAAGAGAGTGAGAACAAGACGAAATGAAGCTCTCATGTAGCATGTTCTGTACAGAGTGGTAACGATTCATTTTTGGTAGAGGTGTATTGGATGAACATGAGTCAAGCAAAGAGAACGGACTCTGGTTATAATCTGTCATCGAGATTAATGCTTGTCAGAGTAGCATGTAGACAGCAGGGGGGTTAACAGGCTAAGGGGGGCCGTCCTACATAATACAAAAGATAGATGTATTACCACTCGGCCAAAAGGCTAGACCAGAATCATAGAACACTATTAAGCGGATATCTCCATATCTATATTATAGAAGAAAGGCAATCCTGACAATGTTCTTGGTCGAACCGGATGATTTATCTTCAATCAAACAACGTTCAACTGACTGGGAGCATTCATCTATAATTGTCGCCGGAAGGAACTCATTTACTTAACTTTCTCAGCCAACAGAAAGCAGAATACATGTGGTGTGATATCTTCACTTCCTCTTCAAGCTTCCCTATTTTGATTTCGAATTACCCCAAAAGCTCAAGTCTATATGGAAACTTGATGTTAGGCTTGACCGGACGTGCTAAACGGACAGTCCCAAATGCTCGCTGGACGTCCCTGCAAGCAGATTGCGCTTCCACGCTAACCAAATCTGCATTGATCAGCGATCTCGTCGAATATTTTTTGCGCTACTCCAAATTTGGTCACTATCGTTATCAAGTATAGTAGTTACCATGACAACTTAGAGCCCGTGTTTAACAAACACAACATAAAGATACCATTTAGAAATATTGGTCCTGGAATTGCCTTAATAACTTTTCCAAATCGTCCAATTCTATATTCCAATTTCATCTTCCTCACCTCCAACTTCGCCTCACTTATTGAACTCCAAATTACAATGGCTGAACTGAACTTTAATGCGCTATCAGCATCAATCAACATATCTCAAGATACTAATGAAAGAGGTATTTTTCCCTTTCTTTTTACTAAAATACATATTGGCTGATTTCTCCAGGAATGGTTACCGGAAGTGCTCTTTTAGAGGCCCATGATGGGCATCAAAGTATACCAAATAATGAGGATACCCGTATGCTAAGCTCCCTAAAACTAATTCATTTATGGCAAAATT
>JAKRRZ010000276.1:0-25152 GCA_022627015.2 Podosphaera aphanis
GGCGTAGTCTGGCTGCTGACGCTGACCTACGAATTTCGGCAATTTGAGATTTCGAGGGGAGGGATTGATCCTTTCTAGGTCGAATAAGGCATTCCAAGGAGTCCGCAGGGTGAGGGCCGTGGCAATTTGCACACTTTGGTGGGCATTGGTGTACCTTATTCGGGTCGCATGAAGTATGTTGTCTCTCTAGATGTTGTGTCGATCCGCAAAGTCTGCAGCGTGGGAGTTTAACACAAGATCTCTCATTATGCCAGCCAAAGCATTTACTACACTGTGGGATTTTTATCTTCTTAGGGAGCAGTTTTGTTTGTAAACGAATACCAAAGAGAGGGAGACTCCTTGCTAGGGGAGCTGATTCCTCTGGATACAGAACGATCCAGTCTTTGAAGCTCGTGTATTCGGCCTTGGCAGCATTTCGGGGCTCGAGGACGTTGACTGGGGCTACGTTGGTGAGGTCTGTGAGAGCTTCTACGATTACAGATGCTGTTATTTCGACCAATTCAACGTCTGTGCCGTTATAGCCATTGTAGGACCGTGGAATGCCCGAGGAGGTAGGCCTTATGATTTGTCGGCTTTTCAACCTTGCATTGGCCGCGTGTAGAAAGATAGGTCTCTATTTCACCCATCCGCACGATGAGAGCTTCTTGGGCGGCGCTTGAGGTTGGACAGATGGCAAATCCAGTTTTGGTAGTTTGGATTTCCGAAACCAGCTTTTCCTTGAGAAAGCTGTTGAGTTGTAGCATAACTGCGTAAGGGGACATGTTTAGTGAAGGGTGATCTGGAGAAACCCGAACTAGCAATCGGTTATCTTCTCGAGCTGTTTTCAGTTGTGATTGAGCATGTTGCTTTTGTGGCAATCGAGACTGATGCTTTGGAGGTGCCGTGATTGCGGCGGCAGCATATGTTCGAGGTTTTTGCGGAGAGGCAACTGCTGAGGATGTTATGGGGACTTTTCATGCAAGGTTGATAGGGGCTGCTTGTGAGGATACTGCAGCAGATGAGTATGGCAAGGGCGGCCTGGGGGTGCCTCTTGTACGACACTCAAAGTGTCGGCGTGCGACCATGTTTAGATCCGAGATGAAATTGTGAAAAGGTTTTTGCAGATGTTGTGGTAGGCTATTACCACATGTTGCATCATCCAAGATGCTTGCGATATTTTGAAAGAGAAGCGTGGCTTCTTCATTCCTGGTAGTGGCAGCGGAGGTAGCTGTGAGCAGAATTTCTGTCAACGACTCCTCTCCGCTCTTGCGAGCGAAGCTGTGTAAGGGGGGGGGCGAGGTAGTGAAGGAGGGGGAGGGGGAGGGGGAAGATTTGGCATGGTGGAGCGAATGCAGGATTGGTGTCGTTCTTTAAAAGCCTGGAAGTGGTGCAGAGAATGTATGTAGTGTTGAGTCTTTAGGGATCACCTACACGTATCACGCCTTCTGGGTGCAGGGCTTGTGCCTGTTACGATTCAATTCAATCAATCAATCATCACAACATGACGTTCCTCCTAGCGCTTGACTATAATATATTATCCCTGTAATAGTATAATATTGAGACTGGATCATATAAATAGTCTATGATGTAGAAGAGGAAAAGAGAGAAACTATCCATCTACTGAACTGACTTCTATACTGATCACTTCGTGAATCTGGTATAGTGAGTCCCAAGTAGAGATAGTAACTGAAAGTAACACGTGCACAATTACCCTCAGCCTATTCGGGCGCTAGGTCACTCGGAGTGTTGAATATATCGATTCTCTCAGTTTCTTAAGCAAGATATCATCAACAGATAGAATAACTTATGACTCTGAATCACGAATAGATAGATGAGTTTGGATTGAGAAATTATGTATATCATCAGGTAATGTACGTTCACATAGTATTTTTAATTGTTTGTGCCTACGGCATAACCGGCCTATGGCATAATCTTCCTACGGCGTAATCATACGGAATAATCCTCCCCCATCTGATCCATGCATATCGCTTGTTGTTTAGCTGCATGTTTCTTTTTTATTTTTTTTTTAAATCATTCTTGTGTATGCAGCCTGAAGCTATGACACGTATGATTACGGAAGGTGTGTTTCTCATAGAATGACTCATTTTGACGTTATGGAACACTCATACTCAGATTTCATTTGCAGATACCACTCACTACGAGGATAACGTCTTGCGACATGTAACCTCTTTCGTGAATACCCACCACAGGGAAAAGCGGGAAAAACCCGTGGTTATCTGAATATGCTTTCATCAAGCTATGAGAAAAACACCACCGCGAGTGAGTGTGGTACGCGGGTCTTACTGGATTCGAACCAGCTTTCTCATGTCTCGGGTGGGGCATGTGTCGAAGCTGCCCAGAGTCTACTTGGGAGAACGGCCAGGACGGTGTACCACTGCACCACCCGACCCAGGTAATTTTGCTTATTTGTATGCTCAGTCAACTCCGGACCCATCCTTTCCCTGAGGAGCAGATCGTTGAATTATTCGATCCACCGATCATATACGAGAGTGCTGAGGAAGAGGAGATACTACCTAGTATCACTGATAAGCAGGCTCTGGAGGCTTTGAATACTCTCCGCCTCTATGAAGAGCAGCGAGGAGATGGCTGTTTGATTACACATTTGGATGACCGTGAAGAAGTTTACAAGCGCAGGATACAGGATAGTAAGCAGCAAAGGCCAATCACAGATTGGTTCACGTGATAAAATCTGTAACTCTGTAACCCAATAAACTTGATAACCCGATAGATTTTTCTTCATTACGCATTATAGCGTTAACCAGTTTTTACTGTAGTAGTTTTTTTTTAAAAAAAAGCTACCCGACGAATCAGTCTCTAAATGACCCAAAAGAATGGAGGGACTTAAGCCTTCCCGCCTAGTATCCGAAACACGACCCTTATTTAAGGCCACCTATTACTGTAACGTAACAATTCCACAACATTTACTTTCTTCTTCTCCCTATCTAGCGTCAAAATCGAAGCTCCGCCAAATTGAGCCAAATGATGGCTTTGCCCTCGGACGGAATCGAACCGGCAACCTCGTCATTTGTGTACATACTAGTGACGCGCTCTACCGTTGAGCTACGAGGGCTTGTGTAGTTGATGTCAAAAGGCTGATATTTGGATTTATATTAAAGCTATTATTTGACTGATCGCCGAAAATTAAAAAAGCTAGCGTAAATATGAGGATTTGAGATACTGGAACCCGGCACAAGTAGCGAATCATATTGCAGAGGTCCCACATAGGTTATGCATCTCTTGCATATCACATGTATAACACCACGTATAATACCATGTACCAGATTTTACATATTATTGGATTTTTTTTTTTAAATCATTCTTGTGTATGCAGCCTGAAGCTATGACACGTATGATTACGGAAGGTGCGTTTCTCAAAGAACGATTCATTTTGACGTTTTGGAACACTTATACTCATATTTCATTTGCAGATACCACTCACTACAGATAAATGTATGAAGTTAAAATCAATAATAAAGAATAGACCTTAATGGTCTTCGAAATGTGTTGATATGATCCTACCGATCAGAAATCTCATAAGATAGTAAAACCGCCCCTCCAAACTCACTGACTTCGATGTCCCTCCCTTCAGGTCCTTTTTCCTCTATCTACCCGTTAATTCCCCCCATCCCATCTCCTACCTTCGCACTCATTATCTCCAGTTACAGACCTCCCCCTCCTGCGGGAATTCAAACACTAGCCTAAAACCCATGGTGCAACATTCTGGAACATCCGTATCATGGAAGGCCGTTATCAACCCATCCAACGTCTCAACCTAAGTTGGTCTTTAAAGTCGGTACCCTGTGTTTCGGAATACCCTGTTTACCCCGGTTAATTAACTACTACGAGGATAACGTCTTGCGACATGTAACCTCTTTCGTGAATACACACCACAGGGAAAAGCGGGAAAAACCCGTGGTTATCTGAATATGCTTTCATCAAGCTATGAGAAAAACTCCACCGCGAGAGAGTGTGGTTAACGGGTCTTACTGGATTCGAACCAGCTTTCTCCTGTCTCGAGTGGGGCATGTGTCCAAGCTGCCCAGACTCTACTTGGGAGAACGGCCCGGACGGTGTACCACACCACCATCCGACCCTGCTGCATGTTTCGCCATCGTACCTTTACCAGTGTCGGATAAACAATATCAGAGGTAACTTTAACACGGAGCTCCCGCAAAAATAACCGCTCACTGTCGACAGTGCATTGCTGGTCGACAATCAACCAACACTGCTCCCATCAAATCGCCATCAGAATATAACACATCAACTTCTTTTCTCATCTCTAACTGAAGGTCAGTAAGCTAGTAACAAATTATTCAATAACTTATTTTATCCAGGAGAAAACTTCCCTGGAAATACCAGAAAGTAGTGGCCGCTCCGCTACTCTCGAAGAACAAACATATATTATTATCCTCGTGAATTCTTTTTCAGATGGGAGACCCCAATAGACTTGAACAAAGTACAGTTCTGAGCCAGCCATGACGGAAATTTCATCGCAATCATTCCGAAGTAGAGTTATGGAGAAGCTTGCGACAAAATCACAACCAGCTCTCTATTTCATACGAGGTCTTCAAGTGGTCCGCGAAGATCGATGCAAACATTTGTGGGTAGCTTGGACGCATTCACACGTTAAAGAAAATGACTAGAGGACATGTACAGGCCAATGAACGACTTTCTGCTGCCGTCGCTTGACTGGTGATTATATGTACTAGAGGTCTATGACTCTAACAGCACTAACGTATGGAAAACCACGACACAAGTATGCCGACAAGGCGTTAAACTGTGTTCATTGCCCATGGAGGCGCCATCAAGTACTGTAACAATACTTTAAGTTTGGCATAGGATGGTGGATTATCCGTTGTGAATAGCTAGATTCTGATTAGTCTAGTAGAAAATGTCGAAACGACGCTATTACATTCATTATTTTTCGTACACGTGAGACATACAAATTGGCGGATATCATTTCCTAAATAGGCTTAGCGAAAAAAGCTTTTCATAGAAATTTGATTGGCGAAACCCCTGTCGCAGATAGACTAGTAGATTCAGGACCCTTGAGAGAGAGTAGTTTTCACGTAACAATTACGGTATTACCATCAATTACTCTCGTCCTTGCTTCTAATCCACACCGTGACAGCTGTGTACACACAGTGGTTAATTTTTGGGTTAATTTTTGTACATTTTTTCTCTGTGATGAACTGAAGAACTGAGCAGAATCAACATAAATGTTTGACATTCATTACGGCTCTGTCATAGGACGCTAAAACGTCACATCCGCTTGCACCGACTTGGAGGGGACTGACTAATGGAGGCTCGCTTAATCCGACGATTAGTTTGAAATAAGTTCTCAGAGAGGACCAGAGATCGTAGTATATATACATGCTCGTGTATTAGAATCAATTGTGATAGGCGAAAGTAAGTTTGGCCAGATAGTAGCTACGGTAGTGAGGGAAGCCTGGAAGGAGACGTTGATAGGTTAGTCTCTACTGAAATTTGGTTATTCTAAGTCACATGTCCCAATAAATAGAGATCCGAATGTTCGTGTCACTCAACTGCCGAGCCTAGTCAGACGACCGGCCGTTTCTATGGTGTTCTCGGCTGATTTAAGTAGATTCTGAGACACCTCTCTTTCGACTGACATAGGGATATATCCATCAGTGTCTTGTACAGAGAAGCTAGTCTCACTACCGTCGTAGAAATTGGTTTGGCTTAATTGAAGATTCCCATGGGTTGATTGCATCTATTGATCAGTTGCGCTTGAGTCTATCTTTTGCTAAACCTACTTTGCGAGCACTCTGTTTTAGCACAGGGTACGTGGTTTGGGAAATCAGTTATGACGGCTTAGATATACATGTATTTAGGCTTGACAGTTCCTCTTCATAAGTTCGATCATGCCGGTCTTTGTGTGAAACTTCGGGTGATGGTAACTGGTCAGGAGAATAGTTTGATACTTTAGATCAAGTCGCTGAGAGCTCCTGAGATAATTAATTCTCTTTCCTAAGGTATTAATTAGCATTGTTGCCTTCTTCGAGATTTAACAGTTTGAATTTGAGGTTAAGATAGGCACATGTCCTGTATGGGTTGCACCAGGCTCCAAATCGTATGGATCTGCTGGGTTAGAAGCTCCGTTGCCAAGATCGTAGACTTCGTTGATCAAATGCCCATTTTCGTCGGAGGGGAGATAGTACGACCTCACAGCTTTCAAGGCACGGATAGCTATAACATTTCCCCTAACAGAGAGAATTATTACTTGACAATTGACCGGAAAATGCATGGCCGTTTACCAATGCCGAGGCATCCGAGCCCGTTAGACAAGTTGGACTTTTCATCCGAGCCCGATCATTTCTTTGGTAGTGGCGGTGCATCGGACTCTGGCCACAATTTCCCGATCGATTTCGCGTACGCTGCCTTTGAACAACGTATAGCTATATGTAATAGACAACACGCATGTTACTGCCTCAATATCTACCGGATTAAGAGTCTTCAATCAAAAAACTATGTCGGTATCTGGACAAGGTGGTATCTCTGATCCCGGCCTTATTACGTCAGTAGCTTTCAAATCCCCTGCCCATACTCGATAACTCATGGAATCTGCAGATTAGTAAATAAGTTACAAGATGTCTTCACCACTGTCGGAGTTCAGAACCCTATCGACCTACCACAGATTGTCGTTGTTGGAAGTCAGTCAAGTGGAAAGAGCTCGGTACTAGAAAACATCGTCGGACGAGACTTGTCAGTAATTTAATTCCACATCTACACAGCTAACTTAGCTGACACGTCAATCAGCTTACCTCGAGGAACTGGTATTGTGACTCGGAGACCGTTAGTTTTACAACTCATCAATCGCCAAGCTGCCATAAAGAAAGATGGCGTTGCAGAAAAGATATCTTCTGGAGCCGACAAGGAAGCCAATGTAGATGAATGGGGTGAATTTCTTCACATCCCAGGTCAAAAATTCTATGACTTTAATAAAATTCGAGATGAAATTGTGAAAGAGACAGAAGCCAAAACTGGCCGCAATGCCGGCATTTCTCCGGCCCCCATTAACCTCCGAATTTACTCTCCTAATGTCCTTACTCTTACATTAGTGGATTTACCGGGCTTGACCAAAGTTCCCGTAGGTGATCAGCCGCGAGATATTGAGAGGCAAATCCGTGAAATGGTTCTCAAACAAATAAGCAAGCCAAATGCCATTATTCTTGCTGTAACTGGAGCGAACACGGATTTGGCAAATTCTGACGGTCTCAAGCTCGCAAGAGAAGTAGATCCCGAGGGCCAAAGGACTATTGGTGTTCTGACGAAAGTTGATCTAATGGACGAGGGAACCGATGTTGTTGATATCTTAGCCGGGAGGATTATTCCTCTACGGCTGGGGTATATACCCGTAGTTAACAGAGGGCAAAGAGACATAGAAAATAAAAAGGCAATCGCAGCGGCCCTTGAAAACGAAAAAAACTTCTTTGAGAGCCACAAAGCATACCGCAATAAGAGCTCTTACTGCGGCACCCCTTATTTAGCCAGAAAGCTTAACTTGATTCTGATGATGCATATTAAGCAAACTCTGCCGGATATTAAAGCACGTATTTCTGCATCTTTGCAAAAATACACAATAGAGCTCGCAGGTCTTGGGGACTCAACCTTAGGTGATAGTGCAAATATTGTTCTCAATATCATCACCGAATTCTCCAATGAGTGGCGCACTGTGTTAGATGGGAACAATACTGAACTTTCTAGCTTAGAGCTATCGGGTGGTGCTAGAATCAGTTTTGTTTTTCATGAACTTTATTCAAATGGTGTAAAGGCCCTAGACCCTTTTGACCAAGTCAAAGATATCGATATCAGAACTATTCTTTATAATTCTTCGGGTTCATCTCCAGCACTTTTTGTGGGGACTACCGCCTTTGAACTTATTGTCAAACAACAGATAAAGAGGCTAGAAGATCCAAGCTTGAAGTGTGTTTCTCTCGTATACGACGAGTTAGTCCGTATCCTCACTCAGTTACTTGGCAAACAACTCTTCCGCAGATACCCAGGACTGAAAGAAAAGTTTCACATGGTAGTAATTAACTTTTTCAAGAAAGTCATGGAACCCACAAATAAACTTGTGAAAGATTTAGTTGCAATGGAGTCATGTTACATCAATACCGGCCACCCCGACTTCTTAAATGGACATAGAGCTATGGCAATTGTCAATGAACGGCACTCCTCAACAAAACCTATACAAGTCGATCCAAAAACCGGAAAACCTATTCCAGCATCTATTGCACCAGCTCGAGATGCTAGCCCTGCTCCTGATTCTTTTGGTGATGCGAATGGTGGCTTCTTCGGTAGCTTCTTTGCATCAAAAAATAAAAAAAGGATGGCGGCTATGGAGGCTCCCCCTCCTATCCTCAAAGCATCTGGTACTTTGTCTGAAAGAGAAGGTATTGAGGTCGAAGTTATCAGTAAGTTTAAGACCACTTTTGTCGATGTCAATCTCTAACGTGAGAAGAATTGCTCATTAACTCTTATTTCAACATTGTAAAACGAACCATGATCGACATGGTGCCAAAAGCAATTATGCTCAATCTCGTCCAATTCACAAAAGATGAGATGCAAAGAGAGCTACTAGAGCATATGTATCGAGCCGACACCCTTGACGAATTACTCAAGGAAAGTGATTACACTGTTCGAAGACGGAAAGAGTGCCAACAGATGGTCGAATCTTTATCACGTGCTAGTGAAATTGTCAGTCAAGTACAATAAGACCTTATACTTTCATATCATTGATGACACTATTTGAATTGTAAGTTAACACGATCAGATGACTGGAAAAGGTAAGCAGATAGCGGTTTTTTAGATTCGACCACGCACACTTGACGTAGCGTTTATGTTGCTTTTTGAAATGATATAATACCTCTTGGGCGTATACAGCGGCGTAAGTTAGCAACGGAGTGTCCTTTTTAAACGAAAAATTACCTACATGAAGCTATATTTTTCTTGGGAAAAGTAACGAGGGTATGCAGCGGCTTTAAATTAAATCATATCTATCTAAATCCAAATGTTGGTACCTTCTTGTACCCAAATAATTTGTGCAGGTTTGTCGATTGAGAATGTCATTTTTCTAGTACATGTTCATTTATTCCTCCATCAACTGCCATCGTTTTACAGGTAATAAAAAGGCTGACCCCTTAATTTCACAATCGATGAATTGAGTTGTCACTGTAAATACCCCGTAGTTTAGATGACCAATTTACTAACTTCCAGCAATGGAACGAGACCGAAGTATCTGACAGTAGATCTAGTTGTATGACATGTAATCATATGGCAATATGATCAAGTAGTTTGTCTAGTGCTGAAAGTCTCAGATCAGATCACGTACGGCTTCGATATCCGAGTTATTATGATATCACAATAGCTACTACATCATAATCGGTCCCCTTTCAATAAATAGATAGTCTTGTGGAGTGCAGATTCGCGAATATAACAGCCTGAATGTTGTGATTCACTGCTGCCTGCTCAAATTAGTCTGCGACGTCATCACTGATCGAACGCGTCGCGAAGCCAAGAATCTACCAAATTTTGCGGACTGGCCACCAAAGGCAACCGACACCAACAATCCAACGAATTTATGGCGCCCAACTTCTGCACTGAGTGTGGAAATATCCTCGACATTTCGTTAGAGAACATCATCCCGTGCGACTGCTGCGGATCAAACAATCACAGTCAGCCTCATCCCCCCCCCCTCGTGATGGTCACTCAGTCATCTAGATACGAAATGTTTTGAGCCGACGACGACTGTCACAGAAAATTTCCCCTCGGTCCTCCGTGAGAAGCTGACGTCTAAGACCCAGAAACTCACTGCCAAGGACTTTGAAAATACTCGGTTGATTGAGCGCGAGTGTCCCGAATGCGGCTCGAAGACGATGACGTGGTCCGAAGCGCAGTTGAGGAGTGCTGATGAAGGGAGCACGATCTTTTATCGTTGCGTCTGCGGATATCGGTTGGTCCACCTGATACTCGTATGTGCATTTGATCGCTAATCAATCTTGACAGTGGAAAGGAAGATAACTAGACGCGGGTAGTGACCGTGAGAAATATTTAACAAACACGTATGATATAGCATCCTAGAACATCTCGCTACTGCTTGTATGATTTCAAGCAGTATCATGTCTGAATTATTGATTACTACTAGGATTATACCGATATGTGCCCGATCATTGCTATGTCACGAAATGTGCTTCAAGGATGTATGGGTTTAAGACGGCAGGAATTAAACTGAATCCGAAAACCACTAGTCTGAAGGATATCCAAAGGATAAAACTGCTATAAAGCTATTGATACAAGAAGACCGGTCACTGAACTTTTATACTTGGCATGACTAAATTGTATCACAAATTCAGTGATTGAAACAATCCAAAATACCAGTCTTAAATTGTAGGTTTTAAGCAAAATAGTTATTTCGATTGTTGAATTGTTTTAAATATAATTGGATTCCTCTACTGTAGTAGCGTGGACTGTCTATACTTCTATAGCCCCAGGGAGAAAACATACTTAGATTCAACTTTGAGTCGCGACTAAGGATGGGCAGGATATAAATTACACATGAAAAACTCACGACCTGCTATTTAAGCGAGTTATCGTAATAAGCCTCACTCTGGCCTCCAAAATATCGTAACAGATGCGCTCAAGAGTCTGCACTATCGTTATAGATTGCCACTCATGTATTTTTTTAAGAGGAAGATGACTCTTTTTTTGTACCCCATCACCTGTCTTGGGAGCGGCAAACTTATTTGTGGCCAAAAATTTTAGCGCACATGCCTCGACGGTACAGGTGTAGTGAGTCGATGCTGTTTGATTCCCAAGGGACACTGATCGATTGCCGTGAATTGCAGACTTGTGATCTGTGCATACTCACGCCACGCTAACCAAATATAGCAGAAAGTTGCAGTACTATCCTACAGGCCTAAAGATTATTGAGTAGAATTAGCGTCATGGCTTAAAATGGATTTTATCGAAACTCCATACCTTATCTGGGCATGATTCACTGTGACTACTGCACCACCCTTACCGCGCTTTACCTAATATGGGGATACTGGACGGCGCTACAACAGCGGGTTTTCTCTTGGCGATAAAACTATGTTAAGGCTTGATGAACTAGTATTTTCGTGTCTGTCGAACAACTAATCTAAACTAAACTAATATCTGACAGAAATCTCAACAGATATGAAGAGGCCTTGAATAGACCAGAGTAATGATACCTCTGTAAGTTCCCATTCACAGTAAGCATAGCCAGCCTGTCACTATTCAGACACGTTGGCAAGGACTCGATTGAGTTTGTATGCGGAGGATGATGATTGCGTCACCCAAATAATCTCTAAGTTATGAGGCTTGCAAATAGTCTGTCTTAATCTGTGTTGATTCAAGAGAGGTGGAATAAACGATGATCTCTATCACTGCTGCTTGAAGAGCTTCCATCGCGCCTAGAGAGACGAGGAAATGAGCGCCGTGAAACATCGTCAGAAGAGCAGAAATGACCGCCTTCCATGGTCAAACAAGGAATAAATTGCCCAGCTCTTCATCCAAGCTTAGGTGGGACCTTTTTTTGACCTCAAGAATGATCCCCAGAATATCCATTCAGTTCGCTAAAAAGGCATCATTAATCTTACTCATCAACAGGCTAAGATTTTTCATTAGAAATGGCGTATCTGTTGGAAGTAAAGGTAAAGCAGAACCTAAGCGTAATTGAATCCCGAAGGAAATACTTTTATCCGAGGAGTGAACTTATTGTTCTTTGTAGGTAAAATATAGGAAGAAGTAGTTAACATTGAATACAGTTAAGTCACTCTATCCCCAATTCCTTATTATAGGTTATGAGATCCGGTAGCGGACGCGCCGTAGAGTGATTATTGTTTTCCACGGGTCGCGACAGGACGAAAGAGTAATTCGCGAAGGAATTAATTTTATTATTGTTTGATCATGGACGATTCTAAATACAGCCAGCAACCCCAAGCTCAGACGAGACAACTGGGAGTCCTGATTTCGATTAGTGAGATACAAATTGGTCTCCAAAAAGGTTTTCTACACTGTAGAATATACCCAAGAAAGACTTTGCCTGGAACCCAAAAATCAGCAACGAACAATCGAAGCAGAAAGCCCCATCGAAGAAAAATGACAATTGCGATGAAGTAGATGAACTTACAAAGGCTTTTGATACACTCGGTGGGAATTAGGACCAGAAGAAAGCTTTGCTGTTTGAGGTAGATGAAGCAAGTGCATTATATCTGATTTCTCGGGTTTTAAATGAAGACGATAACTCAGCCATGAAGGAATATGCTACGGCATACGAAATCTGGAAGTTCTTGAATAGAAAATACAACAAGACAAACGAGGCAACGATAGACAAAATCATGACAAGAATCCAGACGTTTGATTATGACCCAGAAAAAGGGATTGACGGTAGTTGGGAAAAGCTAATGGATTTTCGCAGGAAGCTAGTGTCTGCTGGTAAGACGCTTAAAAATCTTTACCCAGATCGTTCACTCTTTCTTATTTTTACGCGTTCACTGCCATCAGAGTACAAAGCAACCAAAGATGGCCTCCGGTTTCACAAAGACATGTCTGTCGGGAATAAACTAAAAGAGTTGATGGAGAGCGAAGAAGAAGTGAAAGAGGATGAAAAAGAACATGCAGCTTTTCGAAAAAAACCGGCAAATATCTACCTCCACATCGCCGTGATGCTCCCAGAGATGACCCAATGGACTTAGATTCAGAAAGTGCTTCCGATCAGGGTGGAGCCGCTACTAAACACTCGTGTTATCTCTGCTATGGGGGGGGGCACTGCATGAGAGAATACACTCGACTTAAAATAGTGAGGACACTACTGGATTGATACGATAAGCAAAAGTAAAATAAGAGAAAATCAAAACCGTCTAGTCAGAAGAAGAATTCACAAAAACAACCACCACAACCTAAAATTGAGAAGGGCAGAAGAAAGCAAAATCACGGATTTACAGTTACTACAGATTCTGATTCGAGTTTGAATCTGTTAACTTCGGATGACGATGAAAGCGCAGAGTCAAACTCTAACATTGAAATCTGCCGAATATCAAAAGAAATTATTACTATGACAACCCCTTCTATTTGGGCAGCCGACACTGCCGCCTCGTCCGACATGTCTGATCAAAAACATTTGTTTAGGCAATTAGCTCCAATAAGACGTCAGAGGATAATAGTAGGCGGTGGCAAGCTATATACAGAGCTCATAGGAACAGTAGAAATTACTTGTGATGACGGCTCCTCAATGATGCTTTCTAATGTCCTATTTGTACCGAATTTGGGGATTAATCTACCATCAGGAAAATGCCTGTGCGAAGATGGATTGCGAGGTTTTTTCGACTCATGTCAATTGTATTTCAAATTTCAGTCTAGCAAAGAAATAGTCATCACAGCAACAATTGTAATGATCCACGGGATATTGATGCCTCAGGCTCTGCCATCGCCAGGCAACCTGTCACTGCCAACCCCTAATTGATTCCCTTAGTTTCTGTTTATTTCTACAACAATAACTGCGCTGCTTACAGGCCCAGGTTATTCCGTTACTTTCTCTTTGTTTCTACCATCTTCTCTCAGTCTCTGTCATGTTCTCTTGGATTCTAAACCTAGCGGCATAGCCCCATTTGTTTGTATATAATAGCAGCATTATCTGCAGTAGAGTTTAGTTCTCCATCTTAGAAATACAAACGGAAGCCGTTTCCTGATGCTCCAATCTCACGATCCGTGAAGCCTTACAACAATGAAGAACGGCCTTTATATCGTGTCTCATATTGCAAAAAGCATTCAAAATAAGAACAGCAAACTAGCTGTAGCCCTTACGTCCATGGAGATTGATCAAGAAATGGAAGGTAATGAAAGCAGGGTAAGCCCGGAATGAAACATGTGTGATAGAAAGAGATATCTGCTATGGCAACGAAGGTTTGCGTACGCCGAAAAAGAAAGAGTTCGTACACTGCATAATGTTACCACTCTGAAACATCGTATTTCGGTACCGAACTCGTCCCACGAAGAGATATGCGACGTTTGTGCAATCACTAAGATGCGAAATAAGATAAATAAAACATTAAGCCCATGAAAAAATATTAAGCTAGGACTAGTCCATCTTGATATTGCTCGGCCATTGCCTACATCTTTGCGCGGCAATCGGTACTTCTTGCTAATCATCGACAGCGCTACAAGGCGGAATTGGGTAATCTGTTTACCAACAAAAGCTGCTGCAATCAAAGGATTACAGACTTGGAAGTTGTCTGTCGAACACCAAACAGGTGAAAAAATCAAAGCAGCTAGATCTGATAATGCCCCCGAACTTTTGAAGGCTATTGTCAGGATTGCCTTTATTGTATAATATAGATATGGAGATAAACCGGGTCATAGTGTTCTATGGTTCTGGTCTGGCCTTTTGGCCGAGTGGTAATACATCTATCTCTTGTATTGTGTAGGACGGCCCCTCTTAGCCTGTCAACCACCCTGTCCACCCCCCGCTATCTACATGCTACTCTGACAGCTATAGATGAATGAACAAAGACTGTCACAGTCTAAACAAGAGCGCTTACGCAGCTAAATGAGTAGAAGTATTTAGTATTCGAATCTATGAAGAAGTAACTATCTGGTAATACTACAACTATATATACAGCTCCCTTAACCTAGGTGGCAGCATCACCTTGACATCAATGGAGGAACGTGAATCTCATCGGAGGGTTCCGTGATCTCGTATCGGAGGGTTATCGGTTATCTTGCCTCGTATCCAGGCGCCGAATAATGCACGGCGTATTAATCCCTGTTATGTCTGTGCACGCCTATCCATAACATAGGCTACAGGAACCCAATCTGTGCCAACAACAATTACTTCTTCGCATCAGAATGGAGTAGCTGAAAGGAATATCCAGATAGCAGAAGTTGATATGCGCGCTATGCTAAAGGAAGCTGAACTACCTTTGGAGTTCTGGGATGAAACTGTAGAAGCGGACACTGATTTGAGAAATAGACTGCAGAATGGCCCAATAATTGATGGCAAACAGATAAGACCAGAACAAGCATTTACAGGCCTTACACCAGACGTTGACCACATCAGAATCTGAGGTTCCAAGTGCTATAGCTAACTACACCCAAACCTAATTCTAAAACATGAGCGTCATGATAAACCAGTTGACCATGGAAGAATTGGAGTATTTATGGGTTATTCGGAGACTACTAACGTGCAATTCAAATTCTGCTCCCCAGATTTAGGTTACACGTCTAGATCAAGCTAATTATTAGTTGATGAAAATTGTAAGGGTGGTACTGTGGATTTGAAACTACGGAATTGTGCTTCAGGGCCTCAGGGAACTTCAAATACTTTGAGTGATAGAAAAGGTAGAGGAAGACCAAAGAAAGATTCAACTGCTACAGCTAGCGAACTAACAGTTCAAGATCAACGGATTGATTCCGATACATCAAATCAAGAAATCTCGTCGATTCCACCAGATGAACTAACAATATTAGACTAGGCAAACAACTTAAATACATCTGAAGTAATCTTACCAGATCAACCAGATGATTTTGAAACGTCAAAAATGACAAATTTAAATCAACAAGATAATTCAGATATATCACAGCGTACAACAGATAATCGAGCAGCCTGTATTGAAGATCAAAATAAAATAAGTATCTTGCCCCAGAAAAATGATCTTGATGTTCAAAAACCATTAGAAATTCAGAGTCAAAAAGAAAAACAAAAGAAAAACGAAAAAAGAGACAAACTCAAATCAAAACTTCAAGTCCTTTGGTTGCCCCACAAATCGATCAAGTACTTAATAGCCCAAATGATATTTTGTCAAGAAAATCCCCAAGTAGTTCAAATAAGAGCAATAAAGCCCTTGAGTTAGAGAATGAAAAATCAATTATCAAAGACGAGATAATATGTTCCCCAGAGAATAAAGAACAAAATGACGACCATGGCAAGGAAAATAGATCATTCCACGTAACTGCATCATGTCAGGTAAGTAGACCAGATTATAAAACTGAAGATATAGGTGCAGGAACCTCAAGAAGCGAAAACAGAATTGAGAAACCTCTACCAAGTTATTTTACAAGATCTACAAAAAGGAAGAGATTATCAACAGATGATGAAACCGAACGTCAATTTAAGATTATTAAAGCTATGCTTGCTAGTGGAATAATTTATTCTAGTGATGACGACGAAATAGAAAATGCATACAATGCTGTTAGATTTAACTTTGCATTCCCATTGGAGGTTATAAATGGCATCAAAATCCCCCGAACCTATCAAGAAGCCGTTAATGATCCTCAATTTTGAAAACAATGAAAATAGCTATTGCGGAAAAACTTACGTCCCTAATATCGAATGAAACTTGGAAGACAGTAATTTCGCCATAAGGTGCAAACTTAGTATCATGCAAATGGGTTTATATGATCAAGTTGAATCCTGATGGCTCAATCGAAAGGTTCAAAGCACGTCTTGTCGCACGTGGGTCTAGCCAAGTTCAAGGTCAAGATTATACAGAAACTTTTGCTCCTACCGTACGCATGAATACTTTGAGACTATTCTTCGCCATAATTGCTGCGGAAAACTTAGAGTGCTCACACTATGATATAAAGAATGCTTTTACGGAATCGCGCCTCAAGAAATTTATCTGAACGCACCGCCCGGGATTACAGTACCAAAGGGATATACTTTAAGATCCTTCGGAGCCTTTATAGCTTGAAACAAGCTGCTCGTGATTGGAACTTGTGGTGCAAAAGGGCTCTTTTAAGTTGGGTCTTCGTACAAAGCTCAGCTGACCCATGTTTTTCTACTCATTAGAATGGATTAATACTTCTTGTATATGTTGACGACATGTTAGCCGCTGCTCCAAAATTTTTGCACTTAGAATGGTTCTTCGAAATGCTATCGAGTAGATTCAAAGCCAAAAACCTGGGGGGGTTGAGAGAGTCCTAGGCATAAGAATATCTAGAGACAAAGAGAAAAGAACAGTATACTTAGACCAAGAACAATATCTTACCGGAGTTCTGGAACGATTCTGTCGGTAATTTATCCCTATTACATGTTATCACTTGGTCCGTGCGTTATGTATTTATCGTAGACTCGTTCGTCTAAGAAGAGAGAGAGGTCACTTTTGAAGCAACAGAACGTTTACTAGTAAAACCGGATATTTTCTAACAGATTCGGTATCACCAACGCACAGCACAAGAAAAAGAAAATTCAAGCAACTAATTACGAATCACTACGGCCTGCATCAAAAAAAGATACCCGAATTAATGTTACTGAATACCAGCAAGCGATTGGGAGCCTTATGTATGCCATGGCCCTTACCAGACCAGATATCGCATTCGCTCTAGGAAAGTTGAGCCACTACATGAGTGATCCAGCGCAACATCATGGTAGTGCTCTCAAGAACCTAATGAGATATCTCAAGGCAACCGTATCTCAAAAGTTAAGATACGGTCCCGGAAGAGGAACACAATTCAGTGTCTACTCAGACGCAGATTGGGCGAGTGATAAAGCTGATCGGAAAAGTGTTTCAGGGGGAGTGGTCATGTTTTATGGTGGTCCCATATCATGGCCGAGCCGGAAACAACGATCAGTAGCAACATCTAGCTGCAATTCAGAGTACATCGCTTTATCTATTTCGGCAAAGCAAGGGCAATGGGTAGCTCAAGTTTTCCGTGATCTAAATAGAAGCGGGTACATTGGAAAGAACCCGGATCGAGTCCAAATGTATGGTGATAATTAAGGTTCCCTTACCTTGGTTAAGAACCCACATCTGCACGAACGGTCTAAGCACATAGATGTTTGTTTTCACTACGTTCGAGATATAGCCGAGAAGGTAAACTAATTGTTGAGTACATTCCTACTTCGGAAATGATAGCAGATGGTATGATTAAACCACTGGCAAGAATAAACTTTGAGAAATTCAAGATTCAACTAGGTTTAGTTATATACTTTTTTTAAAATCAATTTTGTGTATGCAGCCTGAAGCTATGTCACGTATGATTATGGAAGGTGTGTTTCTCACAGAACGATTCATTTTGACGTTTTGGAACACTTATACTCAGATTTCATTTGCAGATACCACTACGAGGATAATGTCTTGCGACATGTAACCTCTTCCGTGAATACCCACCACAGGGAAAAACGGGGAAACCCCGTAGTTATCTGAATATGCTTTCATCAAGCTATGAGGAAAACACCACCGCGAGTAAGTGTGGTTAACGGGTCTTACTGGATTCGAACCAGCTTTCTCCTGTCTCAAGTGGGGCATGTGTCGAAGCTGCCCAGAGTCTACTTGAGAGAACGGCCAGGACGGTGTACCACTGCACCATCCGACCCTGGGTTTAGTTAGCTAGGGCCTGCTTCAGGGGGAGTGTTGGAAGTAAAGGTAAAGCAGACCCTAAGCGTAATTGAAAACCGAAGGAAATACTTTTATCCGAGGAGAGAACTTATTCTTTGTAGATTAAATATCGTAAGAAGTAGTTATCGTTGAATACAGTAAAGTCACTCTATCCCCAATTTCATTTAACAGTTTCTTAGAAAAAACCAAGCAAACCTTTCCTCTCTTCAATATGCGTTTCAATGTGCGTGCGTAATGTCCACCAGTTATCCATAATTCATCAGTCGTAACTCAAGCTCTGCAGCTGGAACGTCCGCCTGGCATGGAGAATGGTAAAATATCTTTCGTTAATAGGGCACCACGACCACGGATTCTTATATTGATGTTCCAGATTGAGTTGTTTGGTTGATGAAGGCAAAATTCAGATGCCGAATCTGTGCGTGATGATGTCCGTTCGGCCCCAGAGCGGGAAATGGGAATAAACTATCTAGCCTTCTTGGGGGTATTAAGCGATAAAATACTAGGAAGACGCCTGTAATATCGACATTTAAGGTTATACAACCTTTAGGCCTGTAGGACATTAGACCCTCACATCTGTCACATGCTTCGTAATATGAAGGCTAAATAATTTATCAGATCCGATGATCAAACAAATTAACTTACGTTTGACGATTCAATAGATCATCACTCCCGTTACTCTCACCAGTATAAAATTTATTATGGTACTTTCTTGTATCCTATAAGAGCTCTAAAATCATTTATTGACCATTCAAAGTAGCTCTCAGTGATGGGGCCATGGCCACATTATCCCCACCATCGACGGTCATACCTCGCCCAAAATTGGCGATTAAACAATCCGACTTGGGCATAAATCCTTTAGATTCTTCGAACAGGTTTACTACCCTAGGTGTATTAACAACAAAGGAATGGATCATTCCACCACGACCAAAACCTGGACGGAAGCCCGCAACTGATACGCCTCCAACGAAGAGAAAGGCTCAAAACCGAGCAGCACAACGCGCATTTAGAGAGAGACGTGCGGCTAGGGTTGGAGAGTTAGAAGAACAGCTTGAGGAAGCCAAAGAAGAACAGCAGCAACGCGAGAACAACCTGAAAAGTAGGATTCAACAACTCGAGGCGGATGTCGAACGTTTTAGTGGAGAGTTAAATTCCTGGAAGTTACGTTATGATAAGTTGGAACAAATCGCCGAATATGAAAAAAAAGCCAAAGAAGCTGCTTTAGCCGAATTAGCTTTTCTGCGAAGGGACGCCCAGGCGACAGATGTCAATTCCGTTCTGTCACCAGAACATGTCAATCATCCAACTACTCTCCAGCAAGATCGTAGCCAAAACTCCCCTGAGTCTACGGCTTGTAATGGCTGCACCACTATAGATGATTGTGCTTGTATAGAAAAAGTTGTGGCTGCCGTGGCTCCGGGATGCTTGGGTTGCGTGCTTGAAGGCCCCTGTGCGTGTCTCGAAGATTTCGCCGAAGGCATGAAAGATTACTCCGCACCACTAGAATCAAAAAGATCTCACTCTCCCGCTGTACACGAAGCCTCAGGTAAACGACCACGTCAAGCTGAACCGACCTCATCACTTGAGATAGACTTTACTGGCCAATTCTCATCTAATACCACTCGGATGGAACCAACTCAAGATGCAGGAATTACGGAAATAGAGTTATGCGGCTTTTGTGATGAAGGGTCATTTTGCATTTGTGCTGAAGCAGCAGCTGGGGCTACTTCAAGTCGAGATGGTGGTGAGAGTCATCAGCTTCCACAATTATTAAGTAAAGAAACGCCTCAATCGTCGGAGGAAAATGTTGAGCCTATCACGTTCAAGCTGGCATTGAATCAAAGAAGTTCCCATCAAAGCACCATCTCTCCGTTAAAGTATAGATCATGCGCTAATGGACCTGGGACATGTCAGCAATGCCAGATAGATCCAAGATCTGGGCAATTTTGTCGTTCTCTTTCTGCCTTGCGAGGAGCTAATTCTCAAATTCCAGAGGGATGTTGTGGTAATCCGACAAGTGGTAGTTGCTGCAAGTCTATTCCGTCAGCGGAACCTAGAGAGCCTCCACCAACGCTGTCATGTGCAGATGCTTTCAAGACCCTTTCTAATCACAGAAATTTTGACCGAGCAAATAATGAATTGAATACATGGCTCGGAAAACTTCATGCCACAACACCTGTATATCCTGACAGAGCCCCAATGGAAGTTGAAGCTGCGAGCGTTATGGAAGTATTAAAACTATTTGATCGGAGATTTGGCAGAGATAAAGAGAACTAGTGTTAAGATGATGAACTCTGTTGTATGCAAATACGTTACTCGGGTGTAGCAAATAAGATCTCTATCTATTACTTCCTCAAAGGACAATAGGTATGAATAGCTTTTAAAGCTTTCTATATCATTGTTTGGGACTACCCATTACTGAAAGTATAATATACTCACTTGGTGATATAATCTGAGTAATACCACCTTCTAATTATATAAAATGAAGCTATACAAGTTTTTTTGCTGGCAAGAGGTCCTCTGCCCTGTTACGGGCTGAGCACTAGGACCAGCCGGCTCACCGTAGCGAAGCTCTCCGGAACAGGGGTAGGAATCCGTCGTAACGTCCCGACAACGGCCGACGGGTAGTGGGGCCGTAATAACCCATAGCAAGACCCCAAGCGGAAGGGGTTGGGCGGCACACGTAGTGAGTCCTAGGGGGATTGGCCCAGTGGGAAGTACAAGATCTGGGAGTTTCTACACGTATATTGTTCTGCATCAGAGATTTATTTACAGAATTTCAAGTCTTAGGTTCTTCTGCACATTTGAACCTTCAGATCTTTACATGCCCTTTAACAACTTCAGACGATGTAGTTCCTATATCAACAAACATCACTCAAAAAAGCTAATCTTCAAGTACTTTTTTAGATTAACTTTGCCTGGGCTCCTCGAAGCTAAAATATAGCTCTCAATATCTAGCCCAAGAGAGTGTACAATACAATCTACAGGACCACGACTTATATCCATTAAAATTTTCAAAGATAAGAGTGCGTGCGGCTAGTGGGCTAAATTTATTTAGCACTTGGATGTCGAACCAGCTAATCACGTAAGTTAGAAATCCTCTGTAAATCCAGAAAAGCCAGGATCATTTAGGCACAATGATGCTGCTTTTCCTAGCCGATATGAAGGAGAAATATGAGACCTGGTTGGTTATAGAAGACCGACGGACTAGCCGACTGGAGGTCTGAGAGGAAGCGGGTGCCATGGCTAGGGATATGAGAGAACAAGAGAGATCGCGGCTGTCCATACGCTTCGTTGTGACATCCAATCACAACAGATTCTTTGGCGGTCAGTGGAGACAAAGTCTTTTGATTCTATGTTGGCTGGGATCACAAGGAGGGAAAAACACTGGACTGCTACGTCTATTTACAGACATTTATTGATTCCCCGAGTCTCTTGACAATTCGATACAGAGCCATGAGTCGAGACACGTTCGCCCTGGAATCGAGTTGCATGCCGTGAACACGATATAGTGACTTTTGGCCACGAATGGTTTGCTGATGGCGGCGGTCATGCACACCATGACGTCAAAGCGACAGCAGCTCCGGAGCCGCCAAAGATTCCCATGCGTGCCCATCGACCGGAGATGAGCGGCACCCGTGCGCGTCAACTAACGAGGTGAGGGCAAACCCGCATCGACAGGCGCGAACCAACCACACACGGATATCAACACTGGGAATTCATCGTGACTCATCCGCGATGCCCGGATCGCTAGCCGCGTTATGTGCAGGCCCGTCGAAGCGGATCTGGAAGCCCAAGACCTTACCCTGAAGCCTTTGTTCGAGCTTAACGTCGTGCCGATGTATTATTGCGAGAGCGGAGAACTTAAGGGCCATGTCTACAGTGTACTGTTTACCTCGCCTCATTCCTACCACGATACTGCGTGAATTCTAAAGAACTCACGGATGCACATCTATGCTTCACGGACTCCCCCCCTCAAATCAATCCAACAATCGATGCTGAAACAGCAGACGATGGCGAGCTTCCAACAGCCGGTCCAATTGGTTTTTGTCGATCCGATCAGAAACTCCGCATCATGGGTCTGTCAAAATATAATCGCGTGCGTGAGTTGGAGATATTTGCAAGCATCAAGTTGCAGAAGTAATAATTTTTCGGGCGTACGTCTGATCGTAATACTGACCTCATGCATGCATAGTTATGCCGAGAAATTCTCACTGACGCTGCCCACATATTGAGGAATTCGATTTTGAGTACCTTATGTAGGCTCAAGCTACCCGATATCTTATCTTCTTGTAGTTCTGTATGGAGGAAGGAAAAGGTGGCAGTTGAAGTTTTTATAAGGTAATAGACAGGGGCTGAGGGAGGGATCGGGAGACATTGTAGAGCGATGTAGGGGACCTAAACAGATGAGGACGAGGACGCGGCTTTTTGGATACAAGTCTTTTATGGTAGAGGATGGGTTTCAGAACTTGTATTGGAATCTTTGAACCTAGTTTTGTAAACTTATCTTGTCCAGATCTCCTTATACTTAGTGAGCAGCTGGGAAAATGAAAGGGTTCATCATGCAGGCGTAACTTTACTGATGAGATTTCCAAAACTAATACAGCCAAATCTCTGTTCTCATCAGTGTGCAAAAAACCAATAATGCTCGAGATATGCATTAATTTTCTTACTTTTGCTGGAATTTACTGATATTTCATTTTTGACTTTGAGATCACATGGCACGGAAATATCAGAAATTTTGGATGATGGTCATAAAATGAATTCAATGTTGGAGTAGCCAATGGATGAGTAACTAGCTATTGAGGTGTAGAGAGGGTTAAGTTAGTTAGAAGTCGAAGCTTTGAGACCCAGCTCATTTGTAGTCCATTACTTTCGAAGATCCATCCGCCAGCTTATGGATCGTAAGAAGCCAGCAAGGCTTCATTTCCCCCTTTGTTCTTAATTAGAGTCAATAGTTGCGCCAAGTATTGAGCCGTGCTAATCCTTAATATTCCTACAAAAGGCGAGAGTTATACATCGTTGCCCATGCTTTATCAGACAGTTGGGCATTTCAGCTTGTAATTCTTGGTCGGCCAAATTTAGGTAAAACCAGGATCTTCGTCAATTGTTCATGAAGCATGTACCTATTATAATAGGCCTTTCCTGGCTAGTTCAACCTTTCTCGCCGCTTCACCAGCTTTAAACCCTCCTTTGCTGATGCAAATAGCTTTTCCTTCGCTGAGCTCAAATTTTTCCTCGACGCTGGGAAATGGGCATGGACAATGCTGCGGGAACGAAACACATGCCAACGTGTCAGGGCAAAGATACTTGCTACAGTGCGCCTCTTTATATAGAGATTGGTACCAGGATGAATCTGAAGGGACTTCCTGTGGCTCCTGATGTTGCTAGCCCTACAGCGTTAGATTCATTAATATAGAAAGGGTGCAAGGCGGAAACCAACATGTTGATGACCACCGAACATCTGCTCAAAGAATTGAAATTGGGCAGATACAATTGAGATAAATAGAATTGCTGCCATAAGAGGAGTGTATGATCGTATCATTTTGGTATCGTTTGATGTCACTTTTTAGCTTCTGGACAGCTCAGTGTTTAGGACTGATAATTAGTTGGGTAGATACCTAGCCTTATTTGGCCTTAGCTTATTTTCCCCAATTTACCCCTCCATGGTGCGCATTTAGAGGAACGTTAATTACGCATCCTTGTAGCGAATCATTTCTCCGAACCCTACCAAACGCCGCACCCTACCTGGATATGTTACCTAATCACGGATCTTCACTTATTCCGGAACTAGCATCTCCACGTCTACAATTAACTACAGCCCCACCCTCTCACATCATACGGTCTCTAGTCTACAATGTTCCTGAAGGGTCGGATGTTGGCGTGGTACACCGTCCGGGCCGTTCTCCTAAGTAGAGTCTAGGCAGCTTGGACACATGCCCCACTTGAGACAGGAGAAAGCTGGTTCAAATCCAGTAGGACCCATTAGCCACACTCTCTCGCGGTGGTGTTTTCCTCATAGCTTGATGAAAGCATACTCAGATAACCATGGGTTTTTCCCGCTTTTCCCTGTGGTGGGTATTCACGGAAGAGGTTACATGTCGCAAGACGTTATCCTCGTAGTGGTATCTGCAAATGAAATCTGAGTATAAGTGTTCCAAAACGTCAAAATGAATCGTTCTGTGAGAAACACACCTTCCGTAATCATACGTGTCATAGCTTCAGGCTGCATACACAAGAATGATTAAAAAATAAAATAAAATAAGCAAACCATGGGTTCGATATAAGCATCCTACCACTATGTACTATGCATAATTTTTCATTTTCTCCGGCTTTGAGAAGGATTCTTTTATTTTTATTTTTTTAAATCATTCTTGTGTATGCAGCCTTAAGGCTATGACACGAATGACCCTGATGCGGTACATGGAGCGACGTTTCAACATGACATAGGGGGCACTCACACCGAACGTCATTTGAAGACGTAACTCGAAGTCAGGTGCCTTACAGCCCTTTCTACCCTCAACCGTATATGTCTGCCGTGGGAACGCATTTCAGCCACCCACGGCTGTCCTGTGTGCCTTCAATGTGAGGGATCACGAATACAAGGCGACGATTCGATAATGGAAAGTAATGTGCGATATTTTGTAAAGGTGAAAGAAGATAACTAAAACGTTGCACGAACGAGACAGATAGGAATCCCGTACCCTTTTATACCGTAACTCCCAGACCCCCGTACAAGCAAACATCACAAACACCAACTCCGTCAATTAGCCCA
>JAKRRZ010000277.1:0-25106 GCA_022627015.2 Podosphaera aphanis
CGTCCACAGACGCCTCCACATCATCAACCTCACTTCAATCTCATGCGCATTCCAGAGCAAAAAAATTGACAAAAGAACAACGTATTGAAGTAAGTATCATGTCAAAAGAGAGCTAAATCATACGTCGCCTCTTAAAATCGGCAGGTGAGAACTCTGGCCCGAGAAGGCTACAGCTACCAAAAGATCGCGCGACGACTCCAAGTGACCTATTACCAGGCTCGCTATGCAGCAAATGCTGTCCATCTCTCTCCTAAAAAAAGTAGCGGTCGCCCCCTTGTCTTGAGCAGTGAACAGGTCGACGAGATTGAAGCCTTTGTTATATCATCTCCAGTGCACCGTCAATTAACCTATTTCGAGCTCGCCTACGCACACTTCAGTCATTTTGGAGTGAGTGAGAAGGTAATCCAACGGGCAATTTCTAGAAGGGGATACGCCCGTCGTATTGCCGCTTCGAAACCACCTCTTTCTGCAGAAAACAAGAGAAAGAGACTTGAGTTCGCTACAGAACATCTTCACTGGAATAAAAAAGATTGGATTAGGGTTCTCTGGACAGATGAGACCTGGGTGACTGATGGACGACATAGTAGTATTTGGATCACGAGAAAAGTGAGTACCGCCTACTTTGTCTGAAACTTGAGATTCCTAACCTTAATCTATCATCTAGGTAGATGAAAACTTTGACGCTACATGTGTCAAAAGCAACATTCGGAAGAATATTGGATGGATGTTTTGGGGCTCTTTTTTTGGGAGCGAAAAAGGCCCTTCCTTGATTTGGGAGAAGGAGTGGGGCAGTATAACTGCCGATAGATATTGTCAGAGGCTAGTACCTCTCATCCACGGCATGATTTCGAGTCATCCACAAATACAACTAATGCAGGACAACGCCCTACCTCACAGGGCAAGGCAAACTATGGATGATCTTAGGGAGAGAAACATCTCTCCGATTACATGGCCACCATACTCTCCTGACCTGAACCCCATAGAGCATGTCTGGAAGCTGATGAAGGACTATATCGCATATCACTATCCTGATTTAGCTCCGGGAAATAATAGGTCACAGGATGAGCTTCGAAGGATTGTGGCAGAAGCTTGGGACAGGGCCGTGGATGAAAATGAGTTGGAAAAACTAGTTGAGTCGATGCCAAGCAGGATCAGGGCCGTTTATGAAGCTCAAGGTGGCCCGACAAAATACTAGCCTCTATAACTTATTATGAAATGGATAATTAGAATAATGAATTCATAACCTTTTTTGAACCAAAGTTTGAAGCTAGGAAACATTTTGCGTGAGGAATTTCACATACAAATTTTTAAGGTATTTTCATAAATTTTCATAGATCAACTGCCAAGCTTTCGAGTTCAGGCTAGCGAAAGCATATATACCCTGTCGAGACCCACCTTTTGAGTGGAGCTAGTTAAACGCCCAAACGAGACTAGCGCGTTTGAGTTGTTTCGAAGCTGATACCGGAAGGCAGAGTGTAGGATGAAACGGAGCGTAGCAAGAAGCAGATATGAGTCTCGGTCAGGTACCGGTAAACAAAGGGGGGTTTAGAGCAGGTTACATAGAACTGATCAGAGACGTGCTACGGAACAGCAAAGGGTTGATAGAAGTCCAGAGCCTAGATGAGGACTGGAGGAAATGTAGATATAGAGGTCTGGTACCTCTGGGTTGGAGGACATCGCGTGTCGACCTGAGGGTCTGAATCTTGTCATATTGTTATTGTCAGTTTAGGACGATAGTCTATTACCTTTAGGGCCTAGATTGCCTAAGTCATATGAAAACGTTATACCTTCATATATTTATCTGAGCTGGGAAAACTTACCGTAGCAGCACAGTACTGCCGGTGATCGACCAGAGACACCTACTGTACCCTAGGGGTAAAGAACGTCAGTGGGTCAGAGAATTATGGGTCAACAGGGTATATTAGCGTCTTCTGGAATGAAATGAAGTTTCACTAAACCAGAACTAGCTTGATCATCAAAAGCACCAACATATTTTGTATGGGAAAAACTTGCTGTAGAAAGAATGAGAGTGGGTCTTCTTGGCGCCAAACGAATCTTATTTTAGAAATTATGAAGTTTATGATTAACTTTATACATGCAGAACTATTCACAACGAAAATAAAAATAAAATTTGGTATGGCCTCCGTCGACAACCAGAACTGCCTGACATCTTGCCGGCATTGTCTCAATAAGTTCTATGAGATCATCTGCCGACACACTGTCCCAAGCTTCTTTAACAATGATGCGCAGATCGTCCTGGGTTCGCTGCCTTCCCTCACCCAAATCAGGATAGTGAAACTGGATGTAGTTCTTCATCAAGTTCCACACAGCTTAGATTGGGTTAAGGTCTGGGGAGAACGGCGGCCATTCAATCGGCGCGATTGATTTTTCTCTGAACTCTTCCGTCGTTCTGGATGCTTTATGAGGAGGGGCGTTGTCCAGCATAACGGAGAGCCGTGGTTCCGAAGTAACCATACCGTGTATTAAAGATACGATTCTGTCGGAGTATGAGCTTGAGGTAATGGACCCCCTCTCTTTCTCCCAGAACAAGCTTGGCCCCTTTTCGTTTCCGAAAAATGATGCCCAAAACATCCAGCCAACCCGCCTCCGAATATTGTCCACAATACAAGTCTCTTCGTATCTCTCATCTTCCTGGATCATCTGATTAGTTCATGATTTTTTGAAAAATTTAGACTAATTACAGACTTTCCTTGTGACCCAACATCTTGTATGCCGACCATCAGTGACCCAAGTTTCGTCGGTCCAGAGAACATTCATCCAGTCATTGACAGTCCAATGAAGATCATCTCTGGCAAAGTGTCGTCGTTTTGCCTTGTTCTCCGAGTTTAGGGGAGGCTTTGGCTGAGCAATCCGCCGTGAGAAGCCCCTTTTCTTCATCTCATTTCTAATGACGTCTTCGCCCACCTCTAGATGAGGAAAGACGCTGTGAGCAACTTTAAAGTAGCTCATTTGCCGGTTCTCGGGAGAAGAACAAATGAAATCCCCTACCTCATCAACTTGACCGCTGCCCCGAGTAGGTTTTCAACCCTTTGGTTTATGAGGCGTAAGGCGAGTTTTCTTAAGGGTATAGCTGACCTGCCGGGTCGTGATGCCAAGTTGTTCTGCGATATTCTTATGTGGAAAGCCTGCTCTGGAAAGGGTTTTCACCTGATAGTTTTAATTTTATGCAATGAGTACTTTTGGTCAGTCTTCAACTCACTTGAAGGCATTGATCTCGCGTCAAACGTTTACCATACTGACGAGCTGCAGGTGGGTGAGTCTGTGGTCGGTCCATCTTGGAAGGAATCAAATAGATTGGTTTTGTAAACTTAAAGGTAAATCTTGTGAGAATGTAAGGGATCAAACTGATGACGATGACGATGATGAATCAGGTATGGAGGAGATGACGATGATAGATGAAAATTGAGGGGTCAGTTGATTGTTCAATACGATGCCTCAGGCAAGAAAGGCTGATTTCAACTAGTTTATACACTAGCCAGGATATACCCTTACTAAACCCCTGAAGCGAGCTTAACCCCTGCTTTTACACTCCGACGTTCTTAATCCCTGCGGCACAGTAGTATGAATCACTTGAACTACGTTTTTTCTAGATGTAGAGCTCGGCGACAGTTGATGCGCTTTTCCCATTCTCTCAAGCTTCCTTGGCAAATCAATAACTTCTACAACGATGTACAGCTATCCGTGTAAAATTATATACAGTGATAATCGTCGTAATTACATGTCGGCGAGATCTCGAGAGGCCAGCGACAGTGGAAAATTCATCAGCGTTTGATCACGTGTTACACAATTGGCAGATGGGAAAGTCTTTTCCGTTATCGATCTCATATCTAGCCTCAATCACATATTCCTGTGTTCAGCAGAAAAAGGTCATTTCACAGGGATATTCGACAGCTGAAAAGATGAGCGGATGAATCGTGTTAGATAAACCAGGAAGAGGGAAGAACAGTCATGGACAAAAAAAAATAACATAACAAATTTACTGTGCCAACTCGAGTACGTGTTGTTCCCACGAAGAAATAGGGAGCATTGCAAAAGATTTCTCGCCTACCCACTGCGAGCCGTCGGTCGACGTACTGTAGAGATGGATAGTTTGACTCTACAACTCGCACGCCTCATCTCACGCTAAAGCCCAACAAGCGTGGACCACCGAATGATACGAGTAGATTTAGTTCTCGAATGTGATACTGAAACTCTCGGGAGAAATATTCCAGGAGACCTCTGTTGTCTTCACTTTGGCGTGTCCAAATAAAAGCACTGGAGTACTCGACAGCGGTCATCTCATCCTCTTAAAAAGATGCCGGCCACTTCCCGGGGCCGAACGACAAGTGTAACCGACATCCGACGTCTGATCTGCACTAACAACCACTCAACTCGACATGTACATACACGTATACGTGGATCGCCGGCACGGCGCTCATTCGTCTCATGATTTTAAAGTCTATCGCCACTGAACGTTTCCCGGGATCAGATGGTGCTGTGATGCGTCGACCCGACCGTTTTCCGAAGCTGCAACGTCTAGACACATACCCCATCTGAGACAGATATGTACCACCCAGGTACAAGTAAGTGTGAATGTGAGAGATGGACATCCCCACAGCCAACCACAGCAGAGCCCAAGATTTGCACACACATGAGTAAGTGAACGATAAAAAAAAGAACGTTTCTAGCGTCGGGGCCACCAAGCCACGCGACATCATTACGACCACGACCACCACATCGACACAAAAGAGCAGCGTCGACATCGATATTGAGATGCGCACCTGGCTGCTCACATGAACATCAAAGTCTGACATCAAACCTGCGTGGATAAGTATCTGCGCGGACCTGCGAGCCTAGGACAGCGTCTGCACGTTCGTCACGATACGAGATTTGGTTTGCCGAATCAGTTCTGCTTACTGCGTTGCAATGCTAGGTCATAAGTGCTCTCTTTTATAGGTTCCATGTACTTACATGAATTCTGGTCTTGATTTACGAGTTGGGCACCGAAAAGAAAGCCTGCTAACGCTGCCGGACTTGGATTCAAAGTAATAAAGCTTAGAATTAAGACCACGTTGTTTGACCAATAATCTGAATACCATCGATATCTACCATGAAATATATGTAATCTTTGACCATCAAAGGAACCTATGTACCACGACAAAGTGCTTGTATCAATGGCCTCAATTCGAGAATTAGAAATTTTTTTGACAAATCATTATACCGCAATCATTATTAAATATATCCTCATTAAAACCTCTATAATTCTATACGATGATTAGTTCACCTTGTTTAGTGGAATCGTCAATAACAACAATGAATTCCTGTACTCCATACTGGCATCAACTATGACAGCCATAAATGCCACATTCTCAAGCGCCCCAGTAAAATTAATAAAAATTTAATGATAACCTCGCACAACAATAATCGAACTTATTCAAATGTATCTGGGATTGCGATCGAAAGTGGCTTCGAGCCTTTATTTCCTCCCACGTCTTGTAATGTGATTTTGAGCGGAGAGGTCTTTTGTGCATCACTTCTATTAATTTTTTGTTCTTTTACGTCGTTCTGCAGTAGCTCTCCCTCTACCGAATTATTTTCACTAAGGGTCGAAGGAGTCGCAATCTCTTGTGCTTGAATATTTTCTTCTGCCGGAAGAAAAATTTCCCCCACACTTATTTCCGATCCGTTATTTTTGGCGTATTGCTGATCTTGATCTATAATTTGATCCTCTAAGATGCAAGGACTTTTCGTCGGTTCATGATCATGATATTGCATTATAGGCACAACTCCACCCCCCATTCGACTCCAAAACATCTGGTCTCGGAGTCTGACACTTTCTTCCCAAGCGGCTCTCTCAGAATCTTCGTCGTCGCATCTCCAGTGACCATCCTTTAAGAGTCGTAAGAAGCCAACAAAGTCACATGTTGAGCGAACTCGGCCAAGACAGTACTTGCAGAGTGGATATCTTTGGGAGTTTTCATTCCCTCCAGTTCTAAATCGATGATTCCGACTGAATTCAGGTCCACTCCGAGATTCATTACAAAGTGCGCATGCATTAGAGTTCTTATTTGTTGATGATAATGGCATTGGCTCCACTATCAGTGTTCCTTCACAAACAGCATTAGTAAAACTTCTTCGAGCTAGCCACGATAATCCTGGTGCAGAGTCGAGTCTTAAAGTTGGCTCGATATCTTCTATCAAAGCCCTTTTGTAGAATTTCGTATCCTTCAGTGGAGTTGATGAATTAGGTCCATTGATGGAGCTGTAACTAGATATAGAGAAAGGTGTGTTTGGTGTTGCAGGAGAAGTTGAGATTGTTGAGAGCGAAGACGTAGAGCCGTTATTTGGCTTAGATGAGCCTAGTCCAGAATGGCTTCCTAAGCCTAGACTGATTCCGATTCCAGGATAGGAGCCGCTTGACATCCGGCTACCTCCAGCTCTTTTCTTCGATGATCTTAAAAGAGATGTGAATTCATTGTAAGAGGGGATATCTTTCCTTAAGAAAGTCTGTAAAAGATGAGTGAAGCTTGTCGGATACGTCGGAGTCTGACATCCTTGGAAGGATAGATCGCGAGTTTGCTCTGCATCATTTTCCAATGTTTCTTTGCAACAAGAGTTTCTGAATCCGGATGAAAGTGGTGATGTTAAATTGGTCTGGTCCTCGCACTTCTCGTTCATCTGTTCCATGACCTGTTTCAGTTCTGCAAGCTGATCCTGGTGAGATCTGAGTAAACTTTCGGTGTCTTCAAGATGTACCCTTAATTTATCATTTTTTTTCCTGGCACTGACAAGTTCTCTCTCAGCCTTTTCTCGAGTTGCGATGACCATCTGCAAATGTCAATAACAGCTTGACAACACTTTTATGTGAATGATACCTTATTTGCTTCCTCGAACAAAGCAGTTGACAAATTCTCTAACTCTTGCTCCATAGTTTTCTTTTCCCTTTCAATCTCTATTCGCTTCTTCCGCTCTTCTGATAACTTGTTAACTAGCGTTGTTTGGGCAGAGTCAGCAGTCGACTTCCTGACCAAAAATCCTCGTGCTAAGAGGTCGAAGTGTAACCGGTTTTCTCGCTCCAGGTGTTTTATACGCTCTTGCGCCGCTTCTAATTCATGCCGGGTCGAAGAAAGAACATCATCTAGGTCGGTCTGATTATTAATTGCTCTGATTAACTTTTTGCTGAGCATCGTCACTTCCTTATCGAGGTCAGAGTGAGTTACACTCGGAGATCGGTCTGCACTTGAGATTGATATCTTTGAGTCCCTTGGATCAGGAAGGGTGCTCAAGCCTTCGTCCTCATTGTTGTGCTTGTTGTAGATATCTGTTGAGAGGCTCGGCGATGACCGAGAAAGTTCTATCATCTTCAAATTTGAAAAACGAGGCCAGAATCAATGCTTTCTTGAAGCCAGAGACTGCAAGCACCTTGGAGAGTTGATCGGCTCGTGATACGCGCATTTAGCTCCTAGAACAACGCTAAAAAGACTAGATCATCAGCAGAACTCAGGCGTACAGATATAAGAATGACGTTAGATATTAACTCACTCGGACATGTTATAGTTGTTGAGTTTGAGGTTGTAGAGCTCGAACAAACATGTGGAATGGACTCGGGAGGCTAGCGTTGTATACGTAATTAAATTCTTAAGACACGGAAGATTTATTTAAACAGCCACGAGTGGAGCTTGAATTCCGTCTTCTGTTCTTCGCTTAATTTCCATGGAGGAGTGATCGGACCTTTCTTTAGCGTGAATAAGGCTTATATCCTTGAACAAACCCAAACTTGGGGTAAAACAAGAAATACTTGTATGAAGGTCAACACAACGATAATAATTATAATAATAAACTACGCGGAACAGCTCTTAACAGATATCTTCTGAGGTTTTGTGCCCTTAGATAGGAAAGATTTATTTACTAAAACCAAGGGATATCTAATGGCATTAATTTTGTGATAGCTCTGCGATAGAGATATGACGTCATGATTTTCATTTATACATGCACGATGCAATGACGATCCGATTTCTCCGCCTTGGATAAATTTACAGCCATGTAGGCATCGTTTACCTAAACTCAACAACGAAAAACGAAACTTCTCCCAAATGAAGTCTGATTATCTGGCTTTTGCTGCAATCAGACAAATATTTCTCCGGTTCGATTCCGCTTAATCCCGTCGGTATATATCAGGAGAATAATACTTTATTTCCTGATTCAATCTGTGGTAGTTACATCCAGAGAGGAGATGGCCGTGAAGAGATAGTTTTACTACTAGCGCTGAGTCGTACAAGACCTCATTTTAAACCGACGAAATCGATCTTAAAACCTCTGGGTAATTTCTACATGAACTCAGTTTGCGTACTCGAAGATGGATCATAACAAACACACGAACTGGATTACGGAGATCTTTACAGAGCTCATAGTAGCAGCTCTATGTTACCACCATCTCTTTTCCTATCCGTGCCTCCTACAAATACAGATCATGAATTTTTCCAAATCGAAGCCAGGACAATGCGACATCTAATTTTGTTGAATCTCTTCGGTATTGTAGTGGATATTCACAGGCGAAATTCGCCAAGCGCCAGCCTCAGATGATATTAATAAGTATCGCGGATTTAAACTTCTTATTCTGAGTTGAGCAAAAATGTTTTCCTCTCATCGACTGACTGGCTATTCTTCAAGGATTGAACAGTTCGTACTGTCTATCCTAGTCGAAGAAATGCTCAGTTTCCCATGGCAGATAACAAGGCGAACTTAATATCAAATAATATGAATATGCTTTTTAATATTCTCATTGGAAATAGATTTGATATGTTGAAATTAAATAGCATCCATCTATTGAACCTTATAATCATTATACCAAAGTCAATTTGCGACTTTGATCCAATATTAACTTTTTCAAAGACTTATATGTCGCGTTTTCGGGCTGCCGTACGCATGAACAAGCCACCAACCGTTCCTGTGTAGAAAGGACAAATTTTTTATCTGAAACAGGATTTCACGTCCAACGAGGCCACTAATTAAACAACATCTCTCACGGTAGAAAATTCCCTTGTGAAGGCATCCGACTTGAAGTCGTATCTGCAAAATTAAAATTAAATATCAATGGTGATGTTACACAGCTGCGGTTTCGACATGTTCCTCTTGTCTACTGAAGAAACTAGTGGTCTGTTTCCGCCTAAGCTGAGCGTCCCCGTATGGGTTGCGGTTTGGTCATGTTAATGGGGTACATGATCTCAGACACAAACTTGGACTTTGTGTCGAGACATTCAGCATATATAATACAATATCGGCGAATGGACAATACAGTTGAACCTATCTTAATGCAAACCCTCGGTGGAAAATATTTTGCACTTACGCTGATTTTGCATTTAGCAAAAACCTCTATAAATTGCAAACAGCTGGCTAATCCTTGATTTTGCAGTTAGAATCAGAATTCTCCAACGAAAATTGAAAGTAATTAATTACTTATTAAAGCAGAAAAATCCAAATTGAGACACATTTACGTGCACATGTATTTCATTAGAGTTCTACACCATTGTACATATATATACATGTTCATTCATACAGGTTTAAAGAAATATTGGATACTTGTTTGTCGTTTCGAGTTTATCCTCTTCTATCTATAACTCTCCAGTAGAGTATCAATTGCCTTGAGATCAACATCAAGAGACTTTCCTATTTGAGAAGGATGGTGTGCGCAATAATACGTTAGTGCAAGTGCTGTATTCACATCTTTAAGGGAAGGACAAGGTCTTTCAAGTTCTTCTGCTTGTTCTAATGCCCCAGAGTCTGACTGTCTTATCACAGAATCAACTAACTCTTCCATGGAAATGTTTTCCATATTTGCTTCATCTGGAAACTCTACAAAACTTTCAACCGACATGCGATTCTCTGGCACACTAACAGCCATTTGGAGGAGGGCCTGAAACTCTCCACAAATTGCTGACGTATTGTCGTAAGCAGCGGGGGCCGTGGATTGGTGCAAGATCTTTGTGTGCTGCCAGCAATTTTGATGAACTGCATTTGGAATTTCATTCAAAATTTTGTCTGTCCACTTCATGGCAGTAAGTTGATCAAGTTCGTAAGGCTTTGAAGATCCTCTGTCACTTGATATGATGGCGTGCCGAAGTTGCTGCTTTCTGTACCTTGTCTTAAACGAGGCAATAATTCCTGCATCCATTGGCTGCAGCTTAGATGTACATTAGTGTTGTCTAGTGCAGGCGATGATCCGATTTTCCCATGCCCAGAAAAGTTGTCAAGCAAAAGCAGAATTTTTCCTCCTGGAATACGTCCTATCTTGCGATCAAAGCTTGACAACCATAAGAAGAAGATATCCTTTGTCATCCAAGCCTTTTTGTTGAATTGATATTCCAAGCCATATTCATCAGCCTTCTTCTTTCCAAATGATATTGGACGTTGAGACTTCTCAGTGAATAGAGGAAGGAATTTCTCGCATATATACGTGTAGGGAAGCAAAAATGGCATCAACCAGAGATGTAGATTGTCCTACTGTGGTACCAGGGTACATTTGGCACAGTGGAGCAAGACTTCACATAACAACAGCATCTTCAACATTCAGAGAATCCAAATCCAAGAAAACCATTCTGTGCGCGCAGCTTCATTATTTCTCCCTTGAATTTTATTTTCTATGAATACACATATTGAAGGTGCTGTGGTCATGCGAGGTTTTGCCTCGCTGTGCCAAATTTACCCTGGTACCGGGGTATAATAAGATCTACATATAGACACGTGCATGATCCTCTTGCATTTTGCAAAATTTGCAGGCGCTAAAAGTTCGGTGGACCTTTTTGCATTTAGACAGGTTCAGCTGTAGTACGATTGCATAAATGACATGCACATGTAATTGGGGGGTTCTGAGATTGCCCTCAATTCACAAATAAGGGGTTTTAATTGGAAAATACGTACTTGGGGGTTTCACAGTTAACTAGTTTTTTTTAAAAACCCATGGTTTCTTCCTGTAATAGCCAATCGGATGAGTTTTCGGGGTGTTTTTTTCGACGAAGAATCCGTGGTTTTTAAGAGAAGCCCGCTCACTGTGAAACCCCTAAATGATGTCTTCCTTAAAAATCACCCTGACAGCCATTCAAATGAGCTTTTGGGTTATTAAGCGAAGAAATCATGTGTGACTTATGGGATATCACAGGTAATTAACTGAGAAACCCCCAAACAAGTGGATGTTTCAACTAACTCTGACAGTACTAATTGCGGAGTAGATCAAATCACCATGGATTCTACCGCCATTACCAAACTTAAATCATGCAACTCTACACGTCCATAAACAATACGTATCGCGTAGTATGACAAGTGAAAGTTCTAAGACCATTGAAGACTCAATTGTGAATACATTTATTTTGGATGGATCCATTGATTATCATGCTCCTTCACCACCCTTCATGGAGAAAGCAGCCTGAAAACTCCCGGAAACTTTTCAGTGTGATGTTTACTAAGACATCATTTCTAGTCTTCTGCTGACAAAAAAATATGGACTAAATGACGAGATGCATGAAATAAGTAAGAAATTAAAGAGAGAAACTAAGCTAAAGGATGGAGGGAGAGAAGATTTCATGTGAGAGAAAAAGTTCAAAACCTGTCCTGTCAATCTTTCGTGCGACACTTTTTATCACCAATCTTATTTACGCCTTCACTACCACTTTGGTTGATCATCAGATATTCTGTGTTACCCAACCGTGCGATATCGATCTAGATATTGGGCAGTATCTCCAGTCTGACAAGGAGATTTTGATTATTGAGAAGCTGATGAATTATTAGATTAAAGAAAAACGAAACTTATTGCTTACATCACTCCTTGATTCCATGGAATGAAGTGCCGTACCATCTACGCCATATCAATGCTCGAAAATCCCTCTTCGCTTCTACACTAGACCCTGTGAGTTCAGGAAACTTGACAGAAATATTTTCCCGAGATCTAAAGGGATAAGAAAAGTTTCGAACGATCCCCTTAGAAGGGAGAAAGTCTTGTCCAGAAAGAAAATCTACCCATTACACACACATCTTAGTTAAATGCACATGTTCTATATTTAACTTCAATGAAATGGGTTTTGCGATGTGGAAATCAATATGTTTGCCAAAAGGGCGGCTAGATTTTAAACAGAGTAGATATCCCTATTGAAAAATCCGGGGATCCTTTGTGACTGTGCAGGTCAGAGAGCTCAGGAGAAGACTAGAATCTTAAATAATAAGGCTTTTGAAGAGTATAAATTTTACTGTCATCAGTGGTTGGAGCTAAATTCCGAAAATGAGTATGTAAGATGACGAGAAGGCTCGACATATTACGAATCAGTTAAGACCTAACAGCTATTTTCTAGTTCCATTCTACCTGTCAAGAGTAAAGCAATATCGCGAGCTTGAATTCAGGTGATGTGGTGCGATACGGTCAATTCACGACACTTTATCACCAGTGCTGTTATCATTTCTTTATTTTCTATTCTAGCATACTCCGTTAACTTGCAGCTTTTGGCTAAAATTCGAGAGCCGGGTTCGCTGAGTAGCCCAAGGAAATACATGAACATGCCAGGTGTAGACTTTGAAACCGGTTGAAATTATCTTATCTGTAACAGAATTCAACAATTGAACTTCGTGAAGAATCTGATCAAAGATCAAACACGATTGTGAGCCTGGGATTGAAAGATAATGAGATTTGGGATGTGTTAATTAAGGATTGTGGTGATAGCAGATATTTGGTTTGTTTTGGTAGTAATATAATTTGAACGGAGCTTAAGTCAACGATTATGTCACTACCACGAAGGAATGTTGGTCGCAATTCTTGGCAAGTCTGTAATCCGCCATTGTGGAAATGCAGAGTGATACGATAATGTTGATGTACACCTCGTGTGATCATTACAAAGCAAAAACACCCATAGAAAACCCATGATCTAAAACGCTTAAATAGTTGTCTCGTATGCAATAGGAACCACGGTTTCTGGTGCATTATTTTTCATCGAAATAGTCCTCGATTCCCGTGGCATTGCTGGTTGTCGCTTTAGATGTATGTGGGTTCCTTCTGCCTTGCACTTTTTCTTTAACTCAGCATTTGCCTTTACCCGGCGGACGAACTCCTCTCTTGAGCGCGAGAGGGAAACATGTTCGATCCTCAGGTTGACCCGCTTCTCAATATACCGATGCTTGACCTTCTTGTAGACAATCACTCCGACTGCATTTTTCGTGACGTTATAGACTACGCCCGTTTTGCCATGGTAGACCTTGTGAGGCATCCTATGACCTATTAACATGCGTTCTCCCCGTCGTCCTACTCTGTAGTTCCTAGTTGATCCCCAAGCCACTGGAAAGAAAATGTACTGACCCCTTTTGCACAGCACCATTTGCCTTAATATCAACAATATCTCCGACCCTAGGATCTTGTCAACAACGGCGGCCCCCGTACGGACGGCTCTGGGGTGCTTACTTGTAGACGCGTAGGTATGTGGACAGCTTTATCATACCCTTCTCGCGGAAGTTGCGGCTGAACGCATAGCGAGTACCCGCGCGAAGACCTGCTGGATGTCCCATGTTGTCGGTGGTGTGTGTGGTCGATGAGAATTCGTGTATGCCGCTGTCTATGGCTAGCCACAAACCAAATTTGAGGCTTCGTTTAGCTCGCTAAGGGTAAGAGTTATAGGGTCAGAACCCTATGTCATGTGACTGACTTTATTACAAAAGCAGGTATTTTTTGTATGGAGCGCTAGCTATATCAATGATGAAGATATCCCCACAAGCCATAAAACATGATTCTTAATCAACTAATCTTAAATTGGAGTAAAATGTCTAGCAATGTCTACCGGAAAGATCTGATATTGCATGGAGATACAATATTATCACGTGACCATATGCTATCCGTTTAAGCGAAGATTTTCTAAATAGCACAAACAAATATTTTTCCTGCACACTTGCGACACCATTCGATCTTCCTAACAGTAGCAGCAGCAGCAACACCGCCAAAATGGCCCCTCGATGCTATTCAAAGACCAGTCGTGTGCCACGAAGACGTAAGTCAAGCCTCTGAGCATCTCACATGTTTCACGCGCACAGCTAACACCACGAAGCCTTCGAGTCTGCCCGTCTGTAAGTTGGCCACTGTATAAGAGCTTGTCTCGATACATGTCACTAATTATGCGTCAGTGACTCCGAGCTTAAGCTCGTTGGAGAATACGGTCTACGCAACAAACGCGAGGTCTGGCGTGTGCAACTCACCCTCTCCAAGATTCGTCGTGCTGCTCGGTATGCAAAGAAGAATGTCACATAAATCAATCTATTGACTAATTTACAGACAACTGCTCACCCTTGAAGAAAAAGATCCCAAACGGTTGTTCGAAGGAAATGCTCTCATTCGCCGGTTAGTGCGTGTTGGTGTTCTCGACGAATCCCGCATGAAGCTTGATTATGTCTTGGCTCTCAAAATCGAAGATTTCTTGGAGCGTCGGCTACAGACTTGTGTGTATAAATTGGGTCTCGCAAAGTCCATTCACCATGCTCGTGTTCTGATTCGCCAGAGACACATTCGCGTCGGCAAACAGATTGTGAATGTTCCGTCGTTTGTTGTCCGTCTTGATTCTCAAAAACATGTCGATTTCGCACTTAGCTCACCGTTTGGTGGTGGTCGTCCTGGTCGTGTTCGTAGAAAGAAGGCCGCTGCTGCCTCCAAGAAGGAAGGGGGTGATGCAGAAGAAGAAGATGATGAATAGAAAATAAAAAACTAGTACCCATTCGATATACATGACTCCGAAATCTATTGATTATATCGTGAAAAATTCCACCAGCCAGTTACTTCTTACAAAACACCTTAGACTCGACTCATTGATATTCGGCTATCGGAATAGGGGTCCTTTTTCAGTAAGCACGAAATATGGTAGTCAAGAACTTGCTCATACTTTCTTTTTAAATATTCTATGACATATGAGTATATATACATGTATCTAGACTAGAAAATTTAATGAATCACTCGAAAGTTACCCTCGAGTTAAATATTTAATCATCAGTACAAGAAAAACGAAACTTATATGACCTTATGAGGTGTCTTTGCTTAAAAATGCCGACATAGGATCGTTCTTGTCAGCTCGCTTTCTTCTGTAATCTTCCAATTCATCATCTGACGCTCCCTTACTCTCCTGAATTGTTCGCTTTTTTAATACAGAGCCATTGGAGGGAATTTCTTCCTTGGGTTGCGGTGAATGCTCTACGGATTTATCTTCCGAATATTCTAATGATCGAAGCTTGTTAGTTTCTTCGAATGCAATTTTCCCAACTGCGCCAGTGCAGTATGAATTTTTAATCATTGAGTGACAGCATGCATAGCCCCATTTAAAATTTGACCACCAGCTACCCCACACTGACAAATGATTATTGATAAATATATCTTCGGCATATTTCGATTTTGCGACTTTCCTAGGTATTCCCTTCACTGCTCCTGATGCATCATACTCCACATAACTTTCTGATTCAGTAATGGCAGAAACTTGAAGCTTTGTGGCCGTGGAATCTTCTAAGCTGCCATACTTCTCTTGCAATAACTTTTTATGTGCCTGCCGTTTGGCTTCTGCAGCCTCTTTCTCCTTCTTTCGAAAATACTCCCCAGATGTGGGATTCGCTTGGAGATGAAGTTTGGTGTCTCCTGATTTCTCTTGTGATTCCCATGCGTACTTTTGTGCCTTTTCAAACTCTGCAGCATCTCCGGAGGCTCTCATGAAGCCCTCCTCAGCAACTAAAGCAGCGGCTGTATCGGCGGTTGCTCCACTATCAACCATTGACCGAGTTTTAGGATCATACTTTGCTGAGTCGAGATCTAAATTCAGGAGATACTTTGCAGTATCTTCTCGTATCCGTAATTGTCTAGTTGCAGTACTTTGCTGCCTCCCCATATCTGATTCTTCGGCATACTTTGCATCATCTTCGCTATTCTCATTTTCATCCTCCTTAGTGGCTTGCACTTTTTTCTTGAGTTCCTCAAGCTCAGCATATTCGTCAGTGACAGCCCTATACTGTTTTGGATCATAACCGTTCCACCTATCCCGCTTCGCATCCCAGCCCATTTTTACGTCCTGTATTATCTCATCTGCCTGAATATCTTTTCCAGTCCATTTGGCACCTTTCGCACGAGGCCTGCTCAAGCATTCTTTTGTTTTGTGTGTTATGGCCCCACAATTTTCACATGCACCCTTTCGAAATTTAGTCGCCGCGGGACCGAGCTTCTTTCCTCGATCGTACCACTTTGATTGCTCAGACTGGGCTTTTTGCAAACGTTGATGCTCCAAGTAATCATTCTGATTGTCATCTTCACCAATGTAGAATGGCTTTTTGGATATGAAAGCTGGGATATATTCGTTCGCCTCTTTGCTTGCCGCTGAAGGAACATCAGGCTTTCGTGGTTGAGATCCCGCTGGAGGCATGGCGATGAATTTCTGGTGTTGCCGGGGAGTCCGAGTACAGGTATTGACATCAGAATTATTGTCGATGGTTACAGGGCACGCTCCAGTCGCGTCGCGTCGCACCTTCATACTAATATTCCCATTCCATCATCCACAGTGTCAACCCCTCTTGACGCACACGAGATGTGCTGGTGATAAGATTATGACAGTCTGACTCTTGATCTCGACAGTATGGACGGTTTCCGGTTCCGACTTAATTCAATTGATCATTATCAGGCGACACCCTCTAAATATGACCCTATTCTTCGAAATGATGTCACACTATCGCAGTTACAAAAGGAGCCAAAGATTCCTATCATTCGGATATTTGGGGCTACTGAAACAGGGCAGAAGGTTTGCGCACATATTCATGGTGCATTCCCGTATCTCTACGTTGAGTATAACGGAAGCTTGATGCCTGAAGATGGTGGGTTTGTCCACCCATCCACCCTCGAAGTGTAATTCTCAGAACTGAATCGAACCCAGTTGGTACTTACATCCGAAATCTTCATCTCAGCATCGATCAGGCACTGGCCGTTAGCTATCGCATCACTTCAAAGGATTACAGATCTAAGTTTGTAGCACGAATCACTCTCGTCAAGGGAATTCCATTTTATGGCTTTCACGTTAGATATCAGTTCTTCTTGAAGATATACATGCTGAACCCTATGGTCATGACTCGCTTGTCTGATATACTACGCCAGGGTGCTGTCATGAAGCGAACATTCCAGCCATTTGAGGCTCATCTACAGTTTCTCCTTCAGTGGATGATTGATTTTAATTTGTATGGCTGTGCTTACATCAATTGTCGGAAGGCGATTTTTCGAGCTCCAGTACCTAGATTTGATGAATTGGATAAACAGCCTCACTTATGGCATGATTGCTCTATTCCACAAGACATGATAACCGATGATACGACTTTAGAAAGAACCAGCTATTGTTCTATTGAAGCAGATATCTGTGTTCAGGATATCCTTAATCGTCTCGAAGTAAAGTCCAGGGATCTTCATCACAATTTCTTGGAACGCTTGAGGCCCTTAGCGCCCACTGAGAAACTCGTCCCTAGTCTTGCCACGCTATGGAGGGAAGAAACTCGAAGGCGCAAAGCGCAGATGTCTGATCCAGATCCTGGAAGTAGCCCCTTTTCACCAGAGATGATGATGTCCCTCTCTTTTGCGTCTCGATTTTCACAGCATGGAGGATGGATCAAAGAGGATTTAAATAGACAAAAAATTTTGGACATCATCCGAGAAGAAAAATCTGAAAATAACGGCAACTGCGTGACTTTTGATAATTTCGTTAGGCCAATTCCACTCGAAGAAACTGTCAAGACGGCTTTAGAATCAGTTGAGGATTTATTTATTGAAAACCTTCGAGTAGTTTTTGGGCTCAATTGTTCTAAAGTGATTGATCCTGAGAAGAGAGAAGCTACCGAAGTAGATGAAAAGCAACTCAGTGGCTGGCTCCAAAGCGGTAATGAATCACTTTGCGAAACTGACGTCAATTTACAGAATGCAAGATCATCTCAACCATCTATGAAAAACTTTGCCCAAAATATTAGCAACACCTCTGTATCAAGCATGGAGGATATTCCCGTTAATCTTTCCCAAGCCAAATCGAATACATTAAACAACAGAACTAGCGAATACATTGACCCCAAACATTCAGTCAAATCGCCTAATTCCATAAATAACCGCAGCCCAGCTAATTTTGATCAGCTCCGTGATCAAGAAACTTTTATTATAGACTCCACAATAGGGCGCAAGACACCTCGGGTCTTGAAACGAGATAGATCTGATTCTCTCTCTGGAAAAGCTTCTAAACGTCGACGTATATCACCCACTCCTGAATCTCAGCAGCACATGATCAATATAAACTCAGAACATCTCGTCATACCTGACTCGACACGCGGGCTTACTATCAAGGATAATACTAGCAAGTTGCATATAAAGGTAGATCAAACGGGAAAAGCAGATTCAAATAGGCACTTCAAAGATAAAGATTTAGCCCTTAGCCCTCTGGTCCAAAAACAGCAAAAGTTAACTGCTGCGAAAGTAAAGCTTCGTGAAAAGCCTCTCCGATTCCCTGTCGTGAAAGATCCTTATCGTTCAAGTACAAACCTCAAGCTAGATCAAAAAATGAACTCTCAAGATATACCCCCTATCAGGTCTTGCCCTGCTCTGTCCAAACCCCCTCTTCAATCACCCCGAAAGCCATCTTTTTCACAGCAAGCTGTAGCTTTGACAGGCAAGACCCTCCGACCACCCTACATCAAACCTCTCTCTGTCATAGATAGCATGAGGAAAGAATTTGATAGTTGTGGGCTCTCTGTAATACTTATACGTACTGAATTGGCTCCATCCAAGTCAGAAGCTATGCTGACGATGCAGAACTATAAACTTGATCCATGTATTTATCAAGATGCTTTCTACAGTGATGAATTTGATGTTCCAGAAAGCATTAGAGAGTGGGCAGGGAGAGAGTTTAAGCTTGAGAGTTTATCAGTACCCTTTTTGCCTGAGTTTGATCCTAGTGGTGATTCGCATGAAAGGTATAGAAAGCGCGAAACTACATCTTCTGCTCGATTAAAAGACGAAAGCTTTTACAAGGAATGTCGGCGCCTATGTGGATTGCGCAGCTGGTCTATAGCAGTGCCTCCGCCGACATACCATGAGGTGCTTGAGTGGTCTCGTCTGGAGCAGGCTTCACGAGATGAGATCAAAACTCAAAATAGCACTTCAAAATGTATTATTTCTCCAGGGGTCAAAAAGAAACTTTCACAGATAGAAGGTCCGACTCAAAAAAACAAGCATGGATTCAAATATTCGCAACACCAGCAGGCAACTAATGTAAAAAATGAAGCCCAATTTTTGAGCATAATGAGCCTTGAAATTCATATCAGCACAAGAGGAGGCTTAGCACCAAATCCTGAGGAAGATGAAGCTCGATGCCTCTTTTGGTGTTTGGTGACGGATGAGCCAAACTCTCCGGATGCAAACGCTTCATCCAATCAACGCCTTGGAATCGTTGTTCTATCAGAAGATGGGCATATCGCCCAGCAAATTTCTAAACTAGTTCCAATTGAGGTACTAGAAGAGACTTCAGAGCTGGACCTCATGATCCGGATGGTCAGTATTGTTCGGGCCCATGACCCAGATATTCTGACCGGCTATGAGGTCCACTGTAGCTCCTGGGGCTACCTCATCCAGCGTGCTCGCCTCAAGTATGATTATGACCTTTGCGAGGAGTTCTCTAGGGTACGAAGAAGTTCTAGTAGATTCGGTAAAGAGAACGATAAATGGGGCACCAACCACACGTCAAATATCAATATTACAGGTAGACATGTAATCAATATTTGGCGCGCCATGCGTAGTGAGCTAAATCTTCTCCAGTACACCATGGAAAATGTCGTGTTCCATCTCTTGCATAGACGTATTCCCCACTATACATGGGCTGACTTGACGAAGTGGTTTAAGGAGAATAAAGCCCGAAATTTGAGTGTAGTTATCAATTATTATTTATCTCGTGTACAGCTGAACTTGGAAATCCTCGAGCGTAATGAACTCATTGAGAGAACTTGTGAACAAGCTCGCTTGCTTGGCGTCGACTTTTTTTCAGTCATTTCTCGCGGCTCTCAATTCAAAGTCGAATCGCTCATGTTCCGTATTGCGAAGCCTGAAAACTTCATCATCGTCTCTCCTAGCCGAAAACAAGTCGGTAGTCAGAACGCACTGGAGTGCCTTCCATTGGTGATGGAGCCCCAAAGTGCCTTCTACAATTGTCCATTGTTAGTTCTTGATTTCCAGAGTCTATATCCGAGTGTCATGATTGCGTATAATTATTGCTACTCTACATTCCTCGGCCGCATCAACAATTGGCGCGGCACAAACAAGATGGGCTTCAGTGAGTTAAAAAGACAGAAACGACTGCTCGAGCTCCTCAAGGATTATATCGTCGTTTCTCCCAACGGAATGATGTATGTTAAACCAGAGATCCGGAAATCTCTCTTGTCGAAGATGTTGGGAGAAATTCTCGAGACTCGAGTCATGATCAAGAGCAGCATGAAAAGAGAAAAAAATGACAAGGCACTTCATCGACTTTTGAACAATAGACAGCTTGCCCTTAAACTTATTGCAAATGTGACTTATGGTTACACGTCGGCATCATTCTCAGGTAGAATGCCCTGTGCTGAGATTGCAGATAGTATTGTCCAGACAGGGCGTGAGACGCTAGAGAGGGCCATTGCTCTTATCCATTCGGTCAAAAAATGGAATGCAGAGGTCGTTTATGGCGATACTGATAGCTTGTTTGTCTACTTGAGGGGTCGCACCAAAGATCAAGCATTTGATATTGGAGAAGAGATCGCACAAACCGTGACAAATATGAGTCCCCGACCTATAAAACTCAAATTTGAAAAAGTGTATCTACCTTGCATTTTAATAGCTAAGAAGCGCTACGTTGGTTTTAAGTACGAGAATCGGCATCAAGTTGAGCCTGAATTTGACGCCAAGGGCATCGAAACAGTTCGTCGGGATGGCACACCAGCTGAACAGAAAATTGAGGAGAAAGCCCTCAAGATCTTGCTCCGCACATCAGATCTCAGTCAGGTTAAGAAATACTTTCAGAGTCAGTGCGAAAAGATTATGAAAGGTTCCGTCTCTATTCAAGATTTCTGTTTTGCTCGAGAAGTCAGACTGGGAACATACAGCGACAAGGGTCCTCTGCCACCCGGCGCCCTAATAAGCTCAAAAAAAGTGCTCGAAGGGTCGAGAAATGAGCCTCAATATGGTGAGCGGGTGCCTTATGTCGTGATCGCAGGAGCTCCAGGATCCCGACTCATTGATCGATGCGTCGACCCCGAGATCCTCTTGCAAAACAGTCACCATGAACTCGATTCAGAGTACTACATCTCGAAAAACCTAATTCCTCCCCTCGAACGAATCTTCAACTTGACCGGTGCCAACGTGCGGACCTGGTACGACGAAATGCCCAAGTTCCAGCGCGTGCGTCGCGTCGATCTAAGGGATTGCTCCTCGAATGAACTCGTTCTCAACAAGAAGACCATGGAGTCCTACATGCGCTCCTCATCGTGTCTTGTGTGCCGCGACAAAGTCGAGGTGGAAGGATCCGTCTGTACGGAGTGTATGGCGGACCTTCCTCGGTCCCTCTTCACCTTACGACAGCGGCTCAGGGCAGCCGAAACGAAGTTTGTCGACCTTCAAAAAGTCTGTCAAAGCTGTTCACAGCTCGCACCTCTTGACGAAGTGCGGTGCGACAGCAAGGATTGCCCAGTCTTCTACACTAGACGACGACACGAAGCCTATTTGAAGAGTGAAAAGAATCTCATCGAACCCTTAATAAAAGATCTAACGGAACGTAGTATACATGCAGAATTAGAGTGGTAATGATGTATGAAAAGTTTATAATTCAGATAGATACCAGGTCATGGATGTGGCGTTACGTGTACTTGTCCTACGAACGGGGGCGAAAGGACTTGGGCGAAATGTATCCTTCTACTACTGAAATGTCCCCTATTCCCGAGTAGCACCCCGCGCGCATTTAATTTGCTCTGTCGTTTCTCTACTGATCTCGATATGTTGTCTCCTAGTATATTTGTGCAAGTAAAAACTTGGATCTAATTTACCGTGTAAGTCTTCGTGAATAGCAGATGAGTTCTCGGAAATCTTCGACTCAATTAGTATACGTTGATCTTTGCTCCACACCCACCCAGAAATCTCCTCTCTCCTTCCTTAGCACTGTGCGTTTACTTTACGATTAACAAAAGTACTTGCGGTAGACTCTGAGCTCAAAAGCACGCCTGTAATCTTTGTCACAGAATGCCTGGTAAGTTCGTTGAGTCTGATGTAAGTAAGTTGATTGTCTCCTCCAACCGAAAACTCCTAATGATGCTAACTCTAGTTAAGATTACATAATAGCGCCTACGACATAATAATGACTTCCAAGATAATAACACGTGACCAGGACACCCAGCGCGCCGTCCACATTTCAGGAACTGGATAACCCACAAATTGCCGGTCCCGAGTTTGACGAATCTAAGGACCGGGAGAAAGAGGTAAACAGGGATGCATCTCATGCCGTCCAAGTTGATCGCCACCCCCGTACTTTCCCGCTCGGCGTGGCGACGGAGCAGTTAACCCCAGAAGGGATGAAGATAACATTTGTGATGTGCACCGAATCCCGTGTTGGTTGGACCCGTGGATGAAACATGTATCTCAGCACGCGATCGGCTCGCGACGACGTGTGAAATAATTACCTGTAGTCCTGCAATCACATTGTGGGATCATCGCCGAGCCGCTGATGCGAGGGGCGCTGGACAACGTGATTGTTGGACTAGAGTCTGACGCGCGGTGCTCCGTCGTGTTTGAGAACGCAGCGGCGGCAGATGACACGAGGCTTGGCTCTAGTGTCGCATTTCGGGCGGGATCTGCAGGGTCGCGGGCGTGCGTGGGAGCGTCATGAAGGGTTCGGTCCGTGCGGCTAATTTATACCCGTGCGTGCACACACCTTTCGCTAGTCGCTTAGGGTGTGCGGAAGGATAAAGCACTGGTAGATACAAGGCGAACTTTACACATTATTTAATAACATTCCGTACACTACTCCTAAGAACCCCATTTCTCGTCATCAGCATCCTTACCCTTCTCTACAATGCCTCCAATTAGAGAGAAGCATTTTCCTATCATCTCAGACGAGAATTCCCGTCACGAGATGGCGATTAGATGGATCTTAGATCCAGAGGAAATTGACCCTCACACTGGAACATTCTCTGCAGCTACAGAGGCCTACCATATTTGACATTCAGATGAAGCTGTATTTCGAAATTTGATTCATAAGAGGGCTCAAGAGCAACGGAATCGGGCCATGCGTGAGTGTGGGACGTTGACGAAGAAATTCGTAAGCTACAAAAAAAAAGTGCATATTCCAGAATACATTCATAGCAAAAAATGCTTTGGAGCGTATTGGTATCGAAAACTTAAACTCCAAAAGAGAATGTTTTAAAGATCTAGGTGGTATTGCCTCAAACCCATCGATTATTTCTAGTTTAAGGTAACCAGACAAGGATGAGAGTTTCCGGGCACCAGAAAATTTCTCTAGTTTATTACCATCTCCGGATCTCCAGCAAACCCTAAGTCAGCTAGCTCATTGATAACAGAAATACTTGATGGAACTCCGAGGATATACCAGAAGAGATGAATGTTGCTGCGGGGAAAATGTACCCTCATCCCATACTCGAACCGAATGATTCAGAATGTGACGGGGAAGACATAGATCAAGGCCACCTAAGTAATGATAGGGCCTCAATGGTAGATTCGATCCTGTCAAGCTGTTTACTGAATAATGAAGCTGACTTTGTAGGACTAATACCTAGAGATTTAACTAGCTAAGTATGTAAAATTTACATCATACAATAACCACCTACTCGGGCTGCTAATAGGATAGGTGCTTTCGTCAACGTCTCTAAGATGTTACGTTGTTGTTATTGAAGTGTTAATTGTTGATTTAACGGGATTTAGTTTGTGCAGTTAGGGAGAGGTTGTTCGTGTATACATATAAATAGAATAGATTAAGTCTCACACCTTTTACTTAACAAGATCACGTTTTAATCGGTTTCATGATGCTTCTAACTATTTATCTATTTCAAATGAACTAGACGCTGAAATCGTTGCTTTTTGCTGTCTATGCCAGTATTGACCGAATAAACCACCTTTTTTTTGTTGAATATAATAATTCGGGCTGGTTAAGGAATCTCAAATCTCCAAAAGTTAAAGAATGACATGATGTGGTGGCGAGATAATGATCATTCTACAATAAATAATCTTCCAGTGCTTTTTGCTTCCGCACACCCTAAGCGACTAATTTAGCGAAGGGTGTGTGAACGCGGCTGGCGACCGCCAAAATAGTTGAGGCACTTGTCGCTTAACATTTCAGACGCGATGATCGTAAGGTAATTGTTTACCACATAACCTACGGGACCATGAAAACATCTACACAAGTGGCAGCAGCTCTACAAGGGTCCATAGGGTTAGCATCACCCCGAAAACCGGGAGAGATGTGTTACGAAGAGTCAGGGACAAGAAAGAAACCCAAGAAACCAACCGGCCTTGACGACCCGCCACTGAAAAGCCTCGCTACAAGTATTGAACTATTGAAGACTGGAAAATAGGTATATGGTCTAATGAAACATAGATCAATCAGATTTGTAGTGTTGGCATCGTCGGTGAGTTTAGCAAAGCTCCAAGAAAGAGATACAGTGCAGGCTGTTAAGTTCGGAGGAGGAACTGTGATGATTTGGGCCTATGTAGCTTGGTCTGGGCGGGGTCGCTCGGTTCAGGTGATGAAAAGGAAGAATAAACAGTCAGGGGATTATGGAAATGTTTTAATCGATAATGGGAGAAATACTGGCAAGTAGCTGCTCGACTCTCAGACAACTGATGCTAATCGCGGGGTTTACTTACCCCCGATCCTCCGATGAAGCGTCCTGAGTTACAGGCCGCTCATCTTATGAGCGGGGAACACCAAAATTCCCCATCACACCAAAATTCCCCAACTTTTTCCAGCGATAGTTAATATTGTTTTTACAACTTCCACAATTTCTCAACCAACAACCATGCCTCAACTCTCAAAAAAAGCTAGAATCGCTGCTGCTGTCAAAGATTT